>JADLZL010002574.1:0-27782 GCA_015844335.1 Chrysopogon serrulatus
AACATTAGTTAGCTATATCTAGGTGATCCCTCTAATTTTCAAATTATGAGACATTTTGGCTTTTCTATTTATTTTTTTGTTTCAAAATAAGTGCAAAACTTACGCTTCAAGGAGTCAACTAATCTCAAATTTAGATTTATATAAAATAGTATTATCATTTGTGTATATCTAAATTGGTTCAATGTGAAAATACATGGCACGATTAATCTACTGATTTTACTCCTAGTTGGTATCATAAACATTAATGGTTTTATATACATACTGAGTATTGGTCCGTATGTTGCTACGGGCACAAAAAGATTGAAATAAAAGACTATATACCATAGAACACATGATATGCGTATTAATAATGGTAAATACTAGGATCTCGCTGGAAATAGAAACAAAATGGAATGAGTAGTTAAATTTGAATCTATTAGCCCCAAACTACCATTTAAGCATATTCAGCACCCTAGGTTCAACCAGAATCTAGCCAGCCTCCATTCTAACTGTAGAGCTTGAGCTCAATACTTCAACCTTGGCTTACACTTCTTTTATGTCCAAAGGATGACAATCTTTTGTAATACTTTCTAGAAAGACAACAATTTATACTTTTGAAACGGAGGAAACGTCAAAACTTGATCTCTGGACTAAAGGGCAATGGACAACGGCAGCACATGGTAAATATAGTAACGAAGTCTACGGCAGTGTGCTTTGCTTTTCTTAAAAAAAAAAAAAAAAAAAAAAAAAACTGTTTCCAAGAGTGAATCCTTTGGCACTTCTGACAAATAGACCACTGACCGGTAAAGGTGCCTCACCTAACTTTATCGAACACAAAATAAATCATATGAACGTTAGTACTCATTTCAATTACATAAAAACCAATCTAGATTTAGTTACGGAGCAAGCACACTTGCTAATGGATGGATCAACAAACTTGTTAATTTAATTCCGGTTTACCATTTGAAAATGTATATTTGAGAACTGTCTATTTCACTGTACCATTCTGGATTTTTTATTTTTAAGTATTTAGTTTTATATAAATTTTATTTTTAAAAATGGGAAGCGGCAGCAGGGATGAATATTATACACCGAGGAAATGGAAGACACAAAATCTTGGGCTAGCCCGCTGGTCAAGCTGGGCCTTTGCTCTAGCCTACCGTGTCAAGTTTTGTTCATATATGGATCAAAATAGCGACCACCCGTCCACGAGACCACGCAAAACCGCCGTTCGTCGAATCATCCCCACGAAGCTGTAGTAGTAGCTGCTCACCGGTTCACCCACGATACTCCTTGGTCCTTGCACGTGCGGCTTCCGGCTCCTCTGTCGCCATTGCGGCAAGACGCACCGCAACTCGCGCCTACGTCATGGTGGGTCCTTCGCCCGACGAGGGTCAGATCGGACTCATCAGGTTAGAAAAGGCGTAGAAGATTGATTCGGTGTCCAGGATCGACTACTATTCGAACGGTATGCCCCCTCGCCTCGCTCTACATAAATAGAGGTGAGGAGAGGATTTCGGTGAGACCGAGGAGGGCGGCATCTAGCGATAGGCTTACTCACGTGAGCAAAGGGGCACTATGGGCACTATGGCCACGAGCGGGAACAGTACGGGGCCGCCGGAGGCGACTGATTTAGTTGATGGGAGCAACACAGACAGAGGACAGGAAAAGCAGCAGATCGAGATGGCGGCTGTTGCGGTGGGAGAGGGTCCTGATGCCTTATTACCTGTTGCGCCCACCACCAACACACCGCCACTCCCTCTCCGCTACCCTCCATACCCCCAATCCGGCAAGCGGAAAGCTCTGCGCGAGTGGGACATGGAATGCAGGAGGATCTCCAAGCTTGCTGCAGAAGGTTACCTGCTTCTCAACTCAAGATTCAATCTCGTTTTCTGCTGGGGGAACTAACTTTAATTTTGATGCATATATATGTCATGTTTGCCACTTTCTTCAGATCCTCGTAGGCATCTTCCTACTGTCATCAAGCCCAAGGACCTAGCCACCGCTGATAGTGTGGCCAGCCCAAGAGACAAAGCACTGGTACTGGGTGTGGGGCGCTCAATTGTTAACGTTTCTTCTGTCGCACTTGGTAAAATTGCCTAATAAACCTGTACCCCCGTTGATTCCTCCTAGTAGCTGATGATAAGTTGATAACAACTATGCCTACTTACAGATGGGGATGAGGACAATATCTACCAAAGCACTGGCATCATTGTCAGTTGGAATGAGACCAAGAAGTGCGCTAGAATACTGACTAGTAGTTCTGTAATCGATGATGGACTTGATCACAAACCTAAGGTACAAATAAAACTTGTTGGCTTAAATATGTGCATGGAGTTTGCCTTGACTTTTGCAAGGACAGTTACATTATACGATCATGGTGCTTTTTCTCATAGTGTAGTTTCCCATCTGCTCATGAGATGTCCACCTTGATGGTTTTCAGTTCCTATTATATTTATACTCACTACTTTTCGAATCCACTCAAATACACCTGTACGGCTGTGCCATCAGAGGCACTAAGATTTTTCTAAAAAGTAATTATGCCTTGCTTTCTCATAAGATCTTGTTGTCATTTATTTTTTTAGATGTTACTTCCTCAACTCACTTCCTATGAGTCACAATGCAGAATCTGCTTATGCATAATTAGTTCTATGGTCTTGTTTGTCTTTCTAGATTTTTCTTTCCTGTGTTGCTTTTTCGCTCAACTATTTTCGTGACTCTCCAAGCAAGTTTGAGTGCGCCTGATCAAGTTTATTGTTTTGCCCCTTTCAGCTACATGTGCGCTTGCCAAATAACGCCGTCATGGAGGGACACCTTTTGTTCTTCAATAAACATTATCGTATTGCTTTGTTGGAGATTTCATCAGAGTTAGAGTTACCATTGCAGCTCCCTTCTTTTGGGTCTAACCCAAACTATGGCCAGGAGGTTTTTGTGTTGGCTAGAGGCAAACCTAATGGCTAGGCATGGGAGAATCTTGTGGATTGATGGACTAAACTATGTAGGGAGCAACTGCTCCATGTTTCTTAGCTGTGCTCCCCACCGGTACTAATTAAAATCACGTTCGTATAATGTATCATTGCTTCATTATTCAGTTTACTCAGTGTTTTTATTTGATGCAGTGTGGCGTTGGAGGAGCGGTGATTGACCATGATGGCAATGTTGTTGGGATGGCATTTGTTACCTCGAAATGTAGCATTATTGCAATTTCTACTATCATGACATGCATTAAAATGTGGTTGAAGTTTAGGTTTGTTAACCCTTTTTGCAATTGCATTGCTGTAATTTGGTTAATGCCACATAACACCTAACTTAAATTGGTCTCGATATTTTTCAACTCTTTGGGCATATGCAGGACTATTGCAACTTATCCCATGTTTCTAGGAAAAAGTCTAAAAAAACCCCCCAACTATTAACGTTAGTGCATTTTATACCTTAAACTACAAAACCGGGTATTATACACCCTGAACTTGCGAAACTGACGCAAATAGCTATAACACCCTAGGTGTTAGTCATGAGCTAAGCAACGAATTGGACCTAAGCAACAGATGTTAAGCGATGATCTTGATCTTTATCTCACATCCATCCCTGTGTACCTTGGCTATTGGAAAAGTGTCGTGACGAATGGAACCAAGAATTCACATAAAATGCCAAGTCCTATGCTTACTTGGATTGCTGGCTTAAGTGAGTGTGAGCCTGTGGAGTCAACCAAGACTTGCAACCTTGCTCAAATAACTCTAGATCATCTCTACAACAAAAGTCATGAAGGGTTCATGTTGAGAAAATGTCAAAAAAATGCATTATTTGGACCAAAACCTTAGTTCAAAGTCTTATCAAGTTGCTACTTTGACCAATAGAAAAGTATATATTCTGCTCTACTTTTGAGGTTTGACCTTAAACAAAACTTAGAGTTCAGTTTGTGTGCTCGAAACTTTGTTTTATGACCAAGAGCTAGATCAGTTTGGAAGTTAGTCAAACAAGGCTCATAAGAATGAATCATCAGCTGGTTTTTCAGGACTCGGAAAAATTTCAGTCTGAAAGCTGAATAGTGAACGTCATTAGATTGGCATGCCACGTTCTCGTATTTTTGTTAAACAACATGAGTTGGTCCAAAAATAGAAGTTGAAGACAATGTAATGAAGAAGAGAATGTCAGAAGTTAGGATCAATTTGACTAAGTTTGGGCTGTCAACATTGAGATCGAACGAGCCGAGACTTCACCCTATTCGACGTGCTGACACTATCAATTTTGGGGCTAATTACCCGCTAATCCCTTCATCAAATGGCTGAGCACTCTTAATATAAAACGTAGAGTAATGTGCAGGCTACAACTTTGTGTCTTAGACCGAGATCCATATCTGTCCGGAATATGCTGTTTTTATGCCCCAAAGTAGAGATATTTTTCACCCGCCACGTGTTCGACGGAATGCTCCAATTGGTTGAGCTGGGCGGCCATGTCGGCCACTTCCTCCATTTGCTGCTGCTCGATGGGGAGGGTACCAGAGCGCCTTCATTCACTTCCTCTCGCCCTCCTGTGCCTCCTGCTCGCCTCTCCCTGTTCTCCCTCGCCTCTGCCGCTCCAGAACGCGGAGCTTCGCCGTGTCTGGCCGCCATTGCCGAGCTGGAGCTCCTTGACGCCGCTGCTGCTAGCCTCTTCCGCCCGAGCCAAGCACTCCAACGCCGTAGTCACCCTCCTGCAAGCCCTGCGCGCCCATTCCCCATCGCACTCCGCCGCTGGGACGCCGCCGCCGGCGAGCGCCCTTGCCCGGAGCCGCCTGCACGCGCGCCTAGGGCCGCGTCGGCCTTCGCGGGCCGAGCCGAGGTCCCGCGCAGGTGCGCACGGTCCTGGATGCGGCGTGGCCACGTCCTGCCGCTGCCGGCCAGCCACCGGCCGGAGTTGGCCGCCATGAGCTCGAGCCCCGGCTGCCTGCTCTGCTCTCTTCGTCGTCCTGGGGAAGAAGAAGGTCTTCACGATGTGAATAGAAACTTCTACAGGGTGTTTTCTGCAGATCTCGTCACTTAGTTGAATAGTGCAAACAGTGTGTTTTAGTTTGTGAAAAGCGTAGGGGTCTCAGTGCAAGATCTGTTTTCCTTTTTCTTTTCAATATGCATATTTCGGCTGAATCTTTAGAAATTCGTAATAATTCGTAGAAAAATCGTAAAATAGCAAATGAAGATGTTTTGGAATCCTTGAGAGTAGGTATATGCGGTGGAGTAATAATATTGCATGTTTTAGTATAAAGTTTTCAAGATAAAATTAGATCTTTGGTATCTAGCGTTTGCTCTTGCTAAATTCATATCTGAAGTTCTAGTGCTCTATTTGATGTGAAATTTTTATGGAAGTCTACTGATGTTATTTGTTTTCTATGGTAAAAATTTTAGGATCATTGGATGACGTATGACTGAGTTATTCAGATATCTTGCTTGATGTCTAGTAAATAGATTTAATTGGTTAATAATTCAAATGCAAAATGTAAAATGGAAAATGTCATTCCACTACCTTTGCATGATGTTGTTATGATCTTTGGATGCTTAACATGGCCCTATGTTTATAGAAAATATGGAGTTTTAGATTTATATTGCTCTCACATAGTTTATTGCTGTAGCAATTTGTCTTTTTCATAGAGGTTTTTATGCTTGTCAAATTGCTATGAAATTTATACAGTAGGCTATTAGGAATATATGTGAGCTACTGTAATTTTATTAGAACTAGGAAAAATGCCCGTGCGTTGCCACGGGTATACAATTTATATTCTTATATATCACCTAGACGACATGCAATTTGGACATTTATTCAACAATCACATCATATATTATCATATATCTTGAAGTACTCTTTTTATTTTTATTCTGTGCAATGCTATTTAGACTAATATATTGGACTCTTCTAAAATATCTATAGGTAGGGGATGACTCGACTGCTGAGAGGCTTGGCGTTAGATATGGTGATGTGATTGTTTCATTTGATGGGCTGCGTTCTCACACTCTACCTCAGGTAAAAAATATCTCTAATATTCATTGGTCATTTTATCCAGGCATAGCTATTGTCAACATGCTCAAACTTTGTCCACAGTTAGAAGACTATCTTCGCTCTCTTGGTTGGAAATTCTTTGAGGGAAACACCAATTCAAGCTCCACGGTTGATCTCACGGTACGTTTGAAGTTATATGCAATGTACAATGTTGAGTTTACATCTATTGTTGAAGGTAACAAAAGGAGCATTAAGCTTATGTTTTTTTTGGTTCTTGTAGCTTGAAGTTTATGATCTCCTTGGACGTACCACGAGAAACATCACCCTGCCTGTAGAAATGTCTGGTTCTTAAAAGATAAAAGAATTTATATGTAAGCGCATTTTAGCTATTTGTTGTTTCACCTTTTAATTTTGTTCTCAATTTCAATTAATCGTTCCTCTTATATTAAAAGAAAGAGGTGCATGCATGCTCATGCATGCTCTTAAAAACATTCGTATGCCTTCTTTCTGTCCTAGGAGCTTTTCTTACTCTTTTCTTGTGCAGGTGTGTGCTTTCAGATCTCGCAGGGGAGCAGCAGCAGTGCAACTACTGCTATTTGTTTAATTTCACTTTAGGAGTAGAGTAGACGTGATAATCTTGTAGGAATACGTGTTTTCGTTGAAGTTTGCGAAGCTGCTCTTATTTATCTCCAGCTATGTATCTTAGCACTTGTTTATGTCTTTTTGAGAGGTCAAGAGATTTATAAATTAGCCAGAACCGGAATTGCATTCTCGATCAATTGCCCTCACCACAAAACCAAGTCTAATGCCACACATAACTGTTTTGGTTTGGGAACACGATTCTACTGGTGTCCCACTTAGGATATTCAGATTCATCTCGTGTTCCAGCGTACTCCAGGTATCTGGCCATGCCGATCACATTCAGTTTCGTTAGGCCTTCACCGATTGCATGTCAATGCCGATCACATTCAGTTTCGTCAGGCTCGTGCTGCATCGGCACCTTCACTTTCCCCTGTCTCCTCGCCCTAGTCGCCAGGGCTTGCCGTCAGATTGCCATTGGGCATGGACAGCAAGCAGGTTGATTCAAGCGAGAAACAAAAAAGAGACCGGCCGTGCTCCGTGCCAGATTATCAAAAGGGATAGCTTTGCGTCGGATTCGATCTACTGCTGTACATGAATAAAGGCGAGGGCCAACTCCGGAGGGAAGCAACGTTGAGTTCCAATTTCAACCCCGTCCATATCCAAGTTGCTGTTGGTTCGATTGGCAAGTAGAGCTGGAGATGACACCGCCTAAATCAAATACGTATATGGTGAAGGGGTCCTTTAGAATGAAGGTGAAACAAAAGAGAAATGTAGGATTGAAATTCCATAGGAATGAATTCCTATCCTAGCCTTTGGATTGTAGAAGATTCTCATAGGAAATCTAAAGGAAATTTTCCTTTCCTTTCAAATCCATTGGAAAAGTAGAGGAAAAAAAATCCACTTGAAGCTCATAGAAGGAATCCTATGCACGAGGAACGAAGCAGCTAATAGACTAACGGAAGCTGGTGGCGCCTAATCAACGAGAGAATGAAATAAAATAGGTTAGTTAAAGAAATAAATATATTTTTGCTCTTAAGATTCCTTTACCATTCCTATATTTTTTCTTTAGCTATCCAAATAACATGCAAAATTCCTATAGTTTCAAACCTTTTTTTCTTCATGCATTCCTATAGAAATCCTAGGACTTTCCTATCCTATCCTTTTCTCATTCATTCCAAACAAGGCCGAAAGCGGTGACAGGACACAGCGAGCCCACGTCAACAGAACTCTGGGAGCATCCGGGGAGGTGGCTAGCCGGCAAGCGGTGACTGGTAAGCAGACAGGGACTGACCGCAGTCCGCAGGTATAAATGCATATTGCAATGATATTTCACCAAAAGAATACGTATAGGAAAAAAACAACTATAACTTGATCTCACCCATTCTAATTTCTAAGTAACAGGGGAACTCGGTTTATGAACGAAATCAGCTTGCAACATGTACGGTACCAGCACCAGTAGGTTTGAAAAGTTGTACTCCCTCTTTCTAAATTATAAGATGTTTGATTTTTTTGCTTTAAGTTTGATCAATCGTTTCATTCAAAAAAATTTACATAATATTACTTTTTTTTTGTCATGACGTGCTTTATTAATAGAAGTTCTCTAAAATAACCTAAATTTGGCTATATTTGTACAATTTTTTAAAATAAGACGAATGGTTAAATTTAAGGCTAAAAAAAATCAAACGTCTTATAATTTAGTATAGAGGGAGTACTACATTGTGCACAACCAAAAAGAAGTGAAAGGAGGCGTACACAAACTGGACATGAAACTTCGATGAGCAGTTCATTCCCACCACTAATCGCAGAGATGCTCTGATCGTGTGTGTGTGTGTGTGTGTGTTCACTTGTGTATCAGTTAGTAGACACTCTATCGATCAGTCCAATTGTCGAAGTTTGGACCATTTGTTTCCAATCGGCATGAACTTCGAGTGGTAGCACCTTGTTTTCCGAATAACTTGATTCCTGGCTGTTTCATTAAGGTGTACCAGTTTTCTAAATTATATATTGGTTATATAATAACTAATGACCTTTATTTAATCTCTAAATTTAGAAAAAAGAAAGCCCGTTCGTCTATGCCTGGACAACAGATCTGATGACAACCTCCACATTGCAGAGAAGATAATAAAAGTTATTATTTTTAAATTATTCAAAATGGATAGTGAGCATATTCAAGTAAGATAATACTACGTGCTGACGACGATTGCAGAGAAGATAATAATCATTTGTTCTTTTTAAATTTCCAAGGAAATGGATTGAGAGCAAATTCAAAGATAATACGTGCTGACGAAATCTCCAGATTGCATAGGAGATAATAAAATTTATTCTTATAAATTGTCAAAAAAAAATAGATAGTGAGCAAACTCAATCAATCAATCAAGTAAGATAATATTTTGTGCTCTATTCATCTCATCAATCACAAGATCAAAGAATATTTTTTTTCTCGAATACGCAAAAGGCTTGCGTATCTTTGTATTTAAGAAGGGAGTTTTTATCAAAAACAAGATCAAGGCGTAAACATTGCGGGGCCAAGGAATTGACGCTCTGCCCGGCCAATGGCTCACATAGCGGATTACTCGCGGATGAGACAAGATCAAAGAATATTGCACCATACGGATCTTGATTCCTCCGATTATGGAATATCATTAGGAAATATAGTATAGTTGAAATTGGAAATCAATCCACATATTTATTGCCACATCTATTTCCATTTATCAGTTGTGGTTTTTTGTACAGTATTTTTTTTCTCTTAAAAAATAAAAAATCAGCTTGCCGAACAGCTTGTCGGTGGCGCTCGCGATCTCGATTCACCCCGCGATCCACGCGGGAGCGGGACAGCGACCTGGCGTGGATCGCGGGACAGCGACCTGGCGGCCCCCTGGCTCTCGCTGCCTCTGGACCCCGCGCAATCGGAATTCGGAAACACGGCCACGCCTACCACGTGATGGGCCCCACTTCCTGTCCAGTAGGTGACCGTAACGCTGGCCCGTTTTCCTCGTCTGGTGGCAGGTGGGCCTCCTTTCCTTTCCTTTATAAATCCGCGCGGCGCTCTCCGTATTGGGCACTGCAAATCTCAGGCTTGGCCCATTCCACGATCCAGAGGCCGAAAGTCCAAAAGGGCGCTGAAAGGGAGGCGTCGGCGTGGGCGTGGGCGTGGCGGCGGCGACGCGAGGCTCCTGATCCAACACACATCTCGAGGCGGGGCGCCGAGGCCGTCCAGCGCCCACCCACTCCCGGACTCGCCGACCCCATCCAATCCGTCGCTACGCAGTAAGGTCCACCTATCGATCCCTCCTCATCGCCTTTTATTCCATTTTTTTTTTCCATTTGCCCCTTCGTCGCTGCTGTATTTCGCGGCCGCCTCGCCTCCTAATAATAGCCGCCGTGGGCAGTGGAGACCGCCACCGCCACCGCCATGGGAGCGCTCGAGGAGGCCCACCTCGCGGCGGCCGCGTGCGCGTGCGAGGAGGAGGAGGAAAGCGACTGCATCGGCCTGCTCAACGAGGACGCCGCCGCCGCGGCGGGCGACGCCATGGAGCCAGCGGTGCGCGCGCTGCTGCTGGGGCTCGGCGAGGACGACCGCCGCGAGGGCCTGCGCCGGACGCCCAAGCGCGTCGCCAAGGCCTTCCGCGACGGCACCCGAGGTACGGCGGACCCGCCGCTTCCCCCCTCTCCATTTTCCCGCTCCCCTGACTTCCTGGATCCGTCGGTAACGAACGTCCCCGTGCTTTGTGCGAAAAATGGCGTCCTCCCTGATCCATCCGTGATTGCCCAGCCGTCGTGGAGCGGTGCTCTTCAGCAGACACCACGCTAGAGTCTAGAGAGCTCTGTTGGTGGAGGAGAGAATAACAACGCCGTGTGGCGTTCGAACGCATCTGGTTCTGTTCGGATCTCACGACGAGAGGTGCTTGACGCTTGCGATGAACCTTGGGATTACTCCCTGGCAAATTCCATGTGGGAGTTGGTAGAGTCCAACAGTGCAGTTTGGTGCGCGTGGTCGTTGGCATCTGTCGTAATCGGTCGTGCTGCCCTGGTAAGGCTTCACTAGTCGACTACTAGATTGCTCACGTTGTCACGCGTTCGGTTTTGTCGACCACCTAACGCTTCTTTGACGCCACCACTACCTAGAGGGGGTTGGTGGCTGCTACACTGTTATTACTACGATGAGCTTGTGTCCAGTGTGAGAGACTGCCAATCTTATCAGTGTCTTCTGGTTTCTAGTCCATCTTGTCTCAAGCTTACATTAGGGAATTTCATAGTTAACCGTTATGGCTGGGGTGTATTTGCGCTTTTTGTCAGAAGCTACAGCACAGTGCAGGGCTTTTGTAGTTAAGATTTAGGATAGTGATGTGTGGGGACTTCACTTGCCACTAAATAGTAGTTATTGTGTCCTTCACCGAATCACCGGCGACTTCATACATGTTAAATCTCAACATAAGCCACTGGCTCATCGACCTCCATGGCCATTTTCCCTCTACTACTCGGAACATCACCACTTCTGAGTTCTGACACAAATTACTAATGTGATTTAATTGCATTGCTTTGTTGCTGTAATTTTAAGTTCTACCGTCCCTAGGTACTGTCCATTTCTCACCCTTCAGGTTCACTACCTTAACCAGCTACTGACTATTAGAGATTTCTGTGAGTTGAATTTTTTCCCCTAATTAACGTAGTCTTTTTTAAGGCAACTATCACTTCTCCAGGCATGTTTTTTTATCAATCTCCTCTGAACTAACTTTTTTTTATTATTTTATAAGAGCATTCTTGATTTAAACTTAACCTAGACATCTATTTGTTTATGCTATTATATATTTCATTATTCATGAACTCTAAAGGGTTCTGGAATTAATGACTACCTGAGAATGGGCAGGAACATTGATTATTTGGTCATTGAATGGTCATCTTCTATTTTGTTCAGTTTTTTAAAAGTATTTGAAAAAAAATTTTAAAAGTATTTGAAAATCACCTTTCACTACAGGTGAAAAAAAAAAATTAAGGGTTACATGTAGTCCGTCAAAGCATTTGAAAGAGCCTCATTCTGCGGGTTTTTTTCTCTCTGATATCTTCCACTAGACAGTGGGAACCTTTTTTTATCCATTGTTATATGTACTCATCTGAAACATTTCTAGTCCTAGATAATAGCCGTTGGCTGCTATATTACACTTAGCTTCGGTATTTTGATTACTGTTTGTTTCTTTCAAAATAAGTACTGCCTTTTGTATTCAATTATAAAATTGTGGACCTGCTAAGAGCTTAACTCCTCTCCCAGTACAGATTGTAACTTTGAGCAAATAAGCCAAGGTTAGGATTAGTGAGCCGCTGCCTCTTCTCTAAAGCTGTACACTGCTGGAAATTTTAAATATTCATGCTTTTCAATTTGCACTTCTGCTGTAGGCTGTAGGCTTTAGCTGCTAAGAAACCGTGTCTCTCTGGTACTACATAACCTATAGATTGAATAGAGTTGAGCAATCTGATCAACCAGAAATTATGCTCCAATGCCCAACCTCACTTTGGAGCTGATAGATTCCTGCCTTTGTTAATTCATGTAAAATCTGGATAGTCTCTTCCCATGCAAGTCATGTGTAGTAGCAGTTGTCATGGTGTTCTTATTCAAGGAAATAGAACTGTTTGTGCCATGAAGAGTGACATCATGCAAATGTGTTTCCTGCTTTCTTTTCTTTTTGCACAGCCTTTTGTTTTAATGAAGAGTTTGGACTCTTATTTATTATCTCTACTTTTCTTTCAATTGCTTCTGGATCTGTATACTTAACATATATCTAAATCTACAGGGTACAGGCAAAAAGTAAAGGACATTGTGCAGGGTGCTCTGTTTCCAGAGGTTGGTGTGGACAAAAGGACTGGGTCTGCTGGTGGAACTGGCGGGCAAGTAGTTGTTCGAGATATGGAGCTTTTCTCATACTGTGAGTCATGCTTGCTTCCATTCAGCATACAGTGCCATGTTGGGTATGTTCCCTCAGGTGGAAGGGTTGTTGGGTTAAGCAAGCTTTCCAGAGTATCCGATGTCTTTGCCAAGAGGTTGCAAAACCCTCAAAGACTAGCTAATGAAGTCTGTGGTGCACTGCATGCTAGCATTCAACCTGCTGGTGTGGCTGTTGCTCTGCAGTGCTGGCACATTCCTTTGCCAGAAAACTTGGAATGCAAGTCTTTGCAAGGTTGGATTAGAACTTCACATTCATCTCGCTCTGGAGTTTTTGAGGGTGAAAGCAGCACTTTCTGGAGTGACTTCTTGGCTCTTCTTAAGCTTAGGGGCATAGACATGGAGGCTGAGGACCATTCTGTCTCTATTCCTTGGTGCCCCTTAAGGTCTCATGAGGTTCCACTCTCTAATGGGCTCTGCAAGAAAAGCTCAACTAATGGCATGGTTTCTGCTGTTACCTCAATGCTCTTATCCCTTGGAGAGGACCCCCTTAGGAAAGAGCTTTTAGGCACTCCACAGCGTTATGTGCACTGGCTGATGAAGTTCAGAGCATGCAATCTACTAGATGTGAAGCTGAATGGCTTTACACTTAGTAATGTGAGCTTATATGAGAGGCCAGGTGGAGGAACTACTGATCATGGAGCAATCCGATCTGAGCTGCATTTGCCATTTTGTGCTCAATGTGAGCACCATCTTCTGCCCTTCTATGGAGTAGTTCACATTGGGTACTTTGACAATGGAAGCGGAGAAGGCATTGATCGGTCGCATTTTCAGGCACTGGTTCATTTCTATGGGTGCAAGCTTCAGGTTCAAGAAAGGATGACAAGGCAGATAGCTGAAGCGGTTTATTCGGTTTCCCACAATGGGGCCATGGTGGTTGTTGAGGCCAACCACATTTGCATGATCTCAAGAGGGATAGAGAAAATAAGGAGCAACACGGCAACAATTGCAGTTTTGGGCCAGTTTTTGGCCGACCCTTCTGCCAAGGCATTCTTCTTACAGAATGTTTTGGATACAGCTGGCTCTGCGGTATGAATAGTATCGCTAGAGAAGAAAAAATTGTGTGGTCGGGAGTTACTATCCAGCAATGGCAATTTTTGCCAATCTATCTACTGGTGGAGTATGATTACCACTGAAAAATGTCCTTTGCTCTTCTTGGGTGCAAATCTGTCACCTGGAAGACTGTACCGAGGATGTCAAAGGAAAGCACCAAAAAGGGTTTTGGTTCTCTCGTGTTGTACCATGTCACTTTTACGGCACTTTTCAAATAAAAAGAGATAGTAATAGTTACAGCCGTGCCAAGAAGGATATAGTCATTCGTACGTTTAGATGTTGTCAAATTGTGATTTGTTCTTGAAATTTTAGTGGAGATTACTCTGGCGTTTGTTGTACCGTTGAATTTGATGTTACACCCGTTGAGATCAGTAAAGAAAATTACTCAGATAGTCAGATATATGTGTTCGATTGGCCAACGAAATGTCATACGTTCTTGCAAGTCTGGCAATAGCATTCCAGTTTCTGTTTGTGGGTTGAATCAGCTTACTGTGTCTAACTAACTGGGTTGAATCAGCTTACTGTGTCGACAAGGTTAGTCGGGACTTGCTCGAAGTCTTTCGATGGGCCCCACTTGTCATCCCAAATTTATGTTCTGGATCTGATCTCTACGTGCTGGTAGTGCTAGCGGAAGACACGGTTCGAACGCCACGAGCTTTCGGAGCCGGCCACGCCATGCTCACCACACCTGGGGTGGTGGGCACGTACCTGAGTACCTGACGGCCCTGGCCAGTTCTGCTACGGCTCGCGACCGGCTGGTGGGGATCACGCGACTCGGGCCTCTGGCTGCCCCCGCCCACCAACCCTTCAAACACACCCGCGCCGCACGCGTACACGGTACACGGTACACCTAACCAGCGACTGTTTGTTGCTCATAAAAATAAAAAATAAAAAAAAACTGGCGACCGCCTCCGGCCCGGCGAATCGCCGCTCGACGCACGGACAGGAGACTGCAGTGCCTGCCGATGAATTTTCTACGGGTTTTGAAACCAGTCCAGCACCCCGGCCCCCGGCGAGGTCAGAACTGCGTTGCGTTCCCGAACTGGCCTGCTGCCCGGCGTGCTCCTATAGCTGTACGTGTGGTCGGTGCAGAAGTCACTCATGCACGCCACCATGTTACAGTACAATACAATGACTCTGACGGCGCCTGACGCAGTAGTGACAAACGAAACCTTCATCTCTCTGGCTGCTAACATGCATGTCTAATGGACCAGACCGCACGAGCACGAGGTGTGGTGTGGTGTGGAACGGTAGCTACACGTATGCGCGCGCCCGTCACGAGTCGGCGGTTGAGGACGAGAGTTAGGCAGCAGCAGCAGTGCAGCACATTTGCTATACGTACTACAAATAGCACGGATATACGTTATACGTACGTAATACGTACTATTCTTAAAGAAACTAAACAAATAAAATGTGCCAGTACTGTTAGTGCACGGTTTTCTTTCTTTGAAAACGTCTCAGTGCCGCACTGTAGAGGTGTAAGGGCCCGCGCGCATGGACGTGTTTTACTGTCAGCTAAGCTACATACCTGCAGCAGCGGCCAGTAGTAGTAGTCACTAGCCAGCCACCTAGCTTACGTGGCTGCCAGGGCAACGAACTGCGCGTCTCCGACCCTTGTCGGGTAGCTAGTGTTCCACGCCATGCTGCTATATAACGCTAGCTAACGCCGCACAGGCATTCCGTCGTTCGTATACAGCAGCACCGGGGCAAGTATACGACGCAGCGTGTCCCGGCCGGAGCATCGATCGTCACGACCCGATCGAGCGGCGGCGGCTGCAGACAGATCGAGCAGCAGGTCCCATGGCCCCGGTGAGCAGCATCAGCGCGGTGCCGTTCCTGCCGACGGCGGCGTCGGGGGAGGCGACGCTGCGCGCGTCGTTCGTGCGCGAGGAGGACGAGCGCCCCAAGGTGCCGCACGACCGCTTCAGCGACGAGGTGCCCGTGGTGTCGCTCGAGGGCATCGGCGGAGCGCGGCGGGCCGAGATCCGCGCGCGCGTCGCCGCCGCCTGCGAGGACTGGGGCATCTTCCAGGTGGTGGACCACGGCGTGGACGCCGCGCTCGTGGCCGACATGGCCCGCCTCGCCCGCGACTTCTTCGCGCTCCCGCCCGAGGACAAGCTCCGCTTCGACATGTCCGGCGGCAAGAAGGGCGGCTTCATCGTCTCCAGCCACCTCCAGGTACACCTCCATGTCGTGAGATGCATGGTGAACTCGGCCGGAGTGACGTTGCTGCTGCCTTTCACGTATTAAGCGTGGCCGGCCAGCAGATCGTCATGGATGGATGCGTGTGTTTCCGTTGTGTACGTGCGTGGCTCTCACATGTACACACGTATTTGGCATGCGGCAGGGGGAGGCGGTGCAGGACTGGCGTGAGATAGTGACCTACTTCTCGTACCCGGTGAAGGCGCGCGACTACTCGCGATGGCCGGACAAGCCGGCGGCGTGGCGGGCGGTGGTGGAGCGGTACAGCGAGCAGCTCATGGGCCTGGCGTGCAAGCTCCTGGGCGTGCTCTCCGAGGCCATGGGCCTGGACACGGACGCGCTGGCCAGGGCCTGCGTCGACATGGACCAGAAGGTGGTGGTCAACTTCTACCCGAGGTGCCCGCGGCCGGACCTCACGCTGGGGCTCAAGCGCCACACCGACCCCGGCACCATCACGCTGCTGCTGCAGGACCTCGTCGGCGGGCTCCAGGCCACGCGCGACGGCGGCCGGACCTGGATCACCGTGCAGCCCGTCGAGGGCGCCTTCGTCGTCAACCTCGGCGACCACGGCCACCTGCTGAGCAACGGCAGGTTCAAGAACGCGGACCACCAGGCCGTGGTGAACTCCGAGTGCAGCCGCCTGTCCATCGCCACGTTCCAGAACCCGGCGCCCGACGCGACGGTGTACCCGCTGGCGGTGCGCGACGGGGAGGCGCCCATACTGGACCACCCCATCACCTTCGCCGAGATGTACCGCTGCAAGATGGCGCGCGACATCGAGCTCGCCAAGCTCAAGAAGCAGGCCAAGGCCGACAAGAAGCAGCAGCAGCTGCTGCTGCACAAGAGTGCCGCCAAGGAGTTCGCCGCGCCGAATGCCAAGGAGTTCGTCGCCGTGCCGAACGCCAAGGCTCTCGACGACATCCTTGCGTGATAAGCGTCTGATCCATTGATGCCACGGATAATACATGGTGGTTCATTTATAATTAAGAATATACTACTTAAAAAATTAAGTACATACTATTAGCTACGAGTATGAAATAAGTAATGTGTGCAAGGTGAAACTATGGCGGCAGCGCTGCTCCTCCTAGTGTGCCTGCTGCGACGACTATGCATTTCTTTCTCTTTCTTTGGTAATGTATTTTTCATGTATTAATTCTCAAATCTGCAGCTGCCGTTACATGGACGTACATATGAACCCATGTAAATTCTCTGTTTTTTTAGTAAAGAAAGTCGTTTTGGATAGTGACACAGTCTCCAAAGTATAACTTTGACTTTATATTTTTATAAAAACAACTCATCATAAAGTGATATATTTATATTTTTATAAAGTATTTTTTTAAGATAAATCTATTCATATGATTTTTATATTTTCAAACTCAATAACTTAAAAGTTACTCATGATTTATATTTTTAATGTTTGACCTAAATTTTATCAAAAACAACTTTTTTTTTCAATATGGAGGGAGTATACACAAAGAGCTATATATGCCGTGACGTGGCACTCAGTCTGCGTAAAATCTGACAGGTGCTTGGAGAAGATAAGACAATCTTTTTTTTATCTGACAAGCAATAACATGAATCTGAAAATAAGAAGATACTAGGAAATATGTCCGTGCGTTGCAACGGATAACAAAAACTTATTTATTTAATATTTAATTAATAGTAGAAAGCTAGGTAATTATATGCTTATGCTCATAAGTGTGTATATCCATCCTAGAATATAATTTTATAGGATAGTAAATAATCGTCTGAATTATGAAAACAAAAAAAACATTGGAATATATGCCTGTTGCAATGGAAGAAAAAAAGCTATAAAATATTATATAACAATAAAGATATGAATTTTTTTTGTTATTAACAAAGACGTAAATGTTGTGCTTTATACAAAAGACAGTATAGACAAACATTGACTTGAATCCAAGGATCCAATTTAGCATGTCAAATTAAGAGATAGATGAACAAATCTCACAGGCACAGGTGACATCCACAGGTAATAGAGTATAATCTCCTATACTTCTCGCGATGTTGCTCGAAGTGCTTACCTAGACTCGAACCCTACTGTCGGCTGCCGTGTGCTCAACGCTTATGAGGCGCATGTCCACGACCTACACCAGCTACTTCAGCGGCGGGTTGTTCCAGCTGGACGCGGCAACAGGCAGGACGACCACGTTGTTCGACCATGACACAACACTACGTGGACCAGCATGACCTCGCTGGATTCAGGGCTGGTGTATGAGCTGAGCACAAAGACCAATTAGCTAGTCATGGGGGTGCAGGCACTCCCGGTAGATTTGTGAGACCGCAAACTCGCTTGGCGTGACCGTCTAGCTTGCTACACGAGACATGGCAGGGGAGCTGCTCGGCCCTCGGGCGCGACACTCGGCTGCAAGTGTCGGTCCTTAGTTCTTGGAAGTTCAACCTTCGGTGGACAGTGTCGCATTGGCTGCTTGTGCTTACCAGCTAGGGTTGGGAATTAGGATGCTTGTATGGGTGCTCTTTTTCCTAATGCACCGGAAATAGATTTGTACTCTTCTTATCCTTTCCTATATAGATCGAAAAAATAGCTGAAATTTTGTCTTGTTATTATTAGGTAGGTATAAATATAGAAAAATAATTATTACCAAATCTAAATATATTTAGCAAGCACACGAAACAAACTCGTGTTGATGATATGAACATGGTAGAATTAAAAAATTTGATCGTCGAACTATAATAGATATCACGCTGCCACTGCTCATCTTGCAACACCGCTAGACCTTTTTTCCTGTCGTTGAGTGATGGACCACTGATTCGATTTGATTTATATATAACAACCGGGACGTGTTTGTATAGGAAACGAGCGTCGTGCCGTTTGTACGTGGCCGTGACTGTGAGCTGTGAGCTATTTGTACGTGGCCGTGACCATGAGCCGTAAGTGAGTATGCTACTGAGTCTATTCCAAGTGGGATATGTACGTGGCTGTGAGCCGTGAGCGTGTAGCCGAGTATGCAGCTGGGTACGACTGTGTCAGGTAGAGACGAGCATGGCCAGCATACCATAGCCTTGGATATTGTTTAGGCGTAGTTTCTTGTTGCTGGCTTGGACTCGGACTCGGAAGATTAATTGAAATTGTTTTCTACAGAAAAACTAAATGAAACTGAATCAATCTCTTAGTTGGACGAAAAAAGAGGTGGACGAAAAAAATAGGCGAAAAGTTTTATCTCTTTAGTATTAGGTATAGATATAGATATAGATATAGATATAAATTTTGATTTTCTAAATATTCAAGCGCAATAGATCATGTGAAACAGGGCAGGCATGCCGCATGCAAGTATCTATATCTGCTCAAAAAAGGATCACCAAACAAAATCTAGAAAGATACTCCCTCTATATCCATAAAATTTAACGTTTTAGATAAGATTTAGGTTAAATATTAGGAACATAAACTATTATTAACTTTTACAATATTTAGTTTGATAAGGTGAAACTTATATGTATAGATTCACCTAAAACTCATTTTTTTATAAAAGTAATTTTATTTTTAGTTTTTCTTATATATTTTAATAAAAAGTAATAGATAAAGTTAGATTTCGAAGACCGAGTTCTTGTCCAAAACGTCAAGTTTTATATGGGTATAAAGTAGTAAGCAAAAACACGATATAGTTGCTGCTGATCTCGTCATCGTGATCATTTGTGTATTTGACTTTCTCTTTCTCTTATTGAAATATGGGCGCATCCCGGTCATAAAAAAACACTTGCGCCGAATGAATGAATGGACTAGAAACATGTGTACTCGCGTCACGACAAACTGGGTAAACTGTATTTGGCAACTTTTAGATGCTAAAATTTTTAGATGCTAAAATTTTTTTCAACTATGCTGCTGTAGCACTTTCGTTTGTATTTGGCAAATATTGTCCAATCGTAGACTAAAAAGATACGTCCTCGTGATTTACTGACTAAAACTGTATAATTAGTTATTTTTTACCTACATTTAATGCTCCATGCATGCGGGTAAAAATTGATGTGATGGGAGAGTGTGAAAAAACTTAGAATTTGGGATGCATCTAAACAAGGCCTAGAACTCTAGGAGTGCAAAGAGAATTAGATAAATAATAACAGCGTAATATTATATCAATATAAAAAACAAAGTAGAATGGACGTACACAGTTTCTTGACAAGGATTATTTCCAACACCAAGTTATTATTGTATTTTTTTCATTAACAAAACCAGTCATATTAAAACTTGGTTGGTTAATGTGGTGACTATATATGTTCATAACCACCACCCCCGGCCCCTCCCCAAACTTCGAACTAAAATCTTGAAGAATGTGTTGCCGCATGGTCTGTACAAGTCTCCCATCATAATCAATAGCGACAAAATAGTCCCTCCACGTCGGTAACAAATTCCAAGTCTCCCATCATAATCAATAGCGAATAAATAGTCCCTAATACGTCGGTAACAAATTCCTCGTTGACTTTAGATTTAAGACGAGAATTACATATTTTTATGTGTTTTCAAGGGAAGTCACATTACTTGATATTTAGCTATACCATGTATCAATACTATAAAAATTAAAGTCAAATATGTCTGTGTTTTGCAGCTCAAGCAAATATACTTTGAAAATGTATTTTAAATTGACTATATTTAATAAGACAATCTGGTTTTATTATCAACATTAAACTTAAAATATAATTAATGGATGCCATATTCATTGTTAAATAATTAGGTCGTCTCTAGCCAATCGCCACTCACTGTCGCTTCACGGTATACATGATAGGCCTGGGCAAGATGCCCCTAGTCCGGTGCAATACAAGATAGGTCCCCTCAAGACGTCCTCATTGTTCATGCAAATACTTAAAGATTAATACCTCCATCTAAAAAGAATACAGCTATAGGTTGCACATTAATTAAAGTGATTAACGTTTGATCTAAATAGTATTCACAGTTATGTTCTTAAAAAAATATTACAAAAAAATATTTCATAATTAATTTAACTGGTCAAATCTATATAAGATACTAAAACATGATATTGCTAGAATTACATTGTTTGTAGAACAGTGGGAGTACCTATGCCTTGCAGGATCGTCAGCGGGATTCTTTGAAATGGAAGTGACGTAACCTATGCCGTTCAGGATGCGGCAAATTCTTTCTGGGACTCTAGCTCCTTTGCGGTTGCAGAGAGTTTTCGGTACAGTTTGCAGGTATCCATACTAGCTTGTTCCCACTTCAAAGCTTTTACTAGAAACCACGCGCGGCGTTGCCGCGCGCCTGCCTACGACCCCTAGCCATTCACATTGACATATCTATTTAATGATACATGACTAAATTTTTTTTAGCAGCATCTCTGTTTTTTTATATTCAAGAAGTTGGAAAGACCATTTATTAGTTACCATTTTCGTTGCAATATTTGTGAGGGAACATTGATGAAATTTTATAGATAACAAAATACAAGTTTCTGATGGAACATCAGCTTGTCATTGGTTTATCGATCACAATGATATTCCAGAAATCATGGCAAATCTGTAGGATATATAAGTGTTTATGTAATTCAATCGTTTCTGAACTCCATATCGAGTTTATGTTGAAATCACGGTCACCACTTGACGCTTGTTAGAATCATTGTACCTCATTGACAAATCACTTTATCCATCTCTTTGCCATAGGTAGTGCAATGTGACCAAATTTCGATGGAGAGACGCTACCTGAATCTGAATGTGTGCTGTGTGACCGTGCTGCCCCCTCAGCTGGATCATTGGCCATCGCTTTTGATGACTCCACCGCTGCCCTGAACGGAGTCATGGCATGGAGCACAGAACCGTTTAACAGACCAATCATCACTGCCTGCTAGAAGGAATTAGGCCATGGAAATTTCATCGAACAGAAACAGATATCAGATGCCTAAATTAGGATATTGTCTAAATTAGGATATGGGGGGATGAAATCTATGTGGCAAAAACTAAAATAGAATCAGCAAACTGAAATCTAGGCCATGACAATGAAATTATCAACAATATCAGTGAAATTATCTGATATATGCACAGGTGTTGATAAAATGTGCAAGTTCGAGCATTCGAAAACTGACTATGAATCATTTCAGATACTGAGTTTTAGACGACAGGAAAAATGTTGTTAATTTTTTTTAAGTTTGGTATAGCTGGCTGCTTTCCATTTTTTTCCTGAAAACCAAAGTAAATTTGCGTCCAACTAAAGCTGCTACCTACGCTTTATCACAGTGTAATCAGAAACACATCAGCTATGCTATGTAATTCTTGGTTTCAGGCATCCCCATCTTCTAGTTATCTTCAGCAGTGTAAGTGATGTCTCCTACACCATCACAGTATGGTTAGCAAACCTATTTTAAGTAAAGGACTAAATTAAAGAAAATCAATTGGTAGAATTAACAAAAAAAAAAAAAAAAAAAACAAAGGAGAACTGAATCTAGCAAAAAAAAAAAAAAAAAAAAAATTCCAAAGAAGTTTGTTCTAATTATGTTTCAGCTAGCAGCAATTACCTTAGACAGTGACTTTAGCCTGAGTTATCTTCTTCTTGTGTACTTATGCACTTGGCGTGAGCACATCACTAATGATTAATAATCTAGACATCTAACACTGTTCTATATTTCTATATGACAACTGAGAAAGACTTCAAGCTCCAAGACATGAATAAAAAGATGCTTGTATAGTGCAGCAGTGTGTGATGGTTCAGAGATGAACATACAACATGTTAAAGAAAATTCGAAGTTTTCTATTTCATTTTGAGAACCCCAAATATATCTTGGCGACTGCCATTTTTCAATATAATCAGGTGAGACTAGGTTGCACAAGTGGTCTCAAATGTTTGCCTGCTTCCTGTTTGTCCCGTTGTTATACGAGCAGCTAGAAAATTTAGAAAACATGTGCACCAATCACAACCTGAACTGAATTGAAAATGTTGTAGGCAATCGCTTAGCATCTTGTTGGACATTTGAGGTGAAATGGAGCAAAGAGATAGAACATTACCAATTACTACTAACAAATAATGAAGTATGTACAATACTAATAATTGAACTTGTAAACTTCCTATATGGTTACTTTCATCTTTTTTTAAAAAAAAATCATTTGCTAGAATGAAAGTGGGTACTTTTTTTTGGTAAACTCAACCAATATGTTTGATGTAATAAATATCTAAAGCTACCATATTCATCATAAATACAAATGAAAATTACAGCACAAATCTGAAGCTTTTAAACAACTACTTACAGGTGGGCTTGTTAATTCATGAACTAAATTGTAGCGTATGCTATTTGACATTTCATCAAACAGTCGAGAGGTCAGATTGTCACCATACTTTGGTAGTTTCATTTCATCTCAAAGGTTGCAACTAAGTTGATTCCTTATCTTAAAACGTGGATTTATTGGCGTCCAGTGTACTCAAGCAGTACTTTGGGAAAAAATAGGAAGGGAAAAAGCATTTACCTTCTTAGTATGAAGTATGAACTTGTCTTGCTGGTTTCTTACCTTCTAAGGCACGCAGGTGGTTGAAGTGGTGAATGGGCACATCAAAAGCTAGGAGCTTTTGTTGTCTCTATCTACAGGCAAACGGCGTTCTCCACTGCCGTTTTGAGCAGCCTGGACCTGGACTGAGCTTGGGCTGGGCGTGGCATTATGTCGAACGGTGGGCACGCGAGGCATGCAGGTTGAAAAATACCAAACCAAGTTTGTTGAACTCTACACAACTAGCACCACACTCTAGATACATAATATCACATATTTTTTTGTAATTTTATTTCTATAAATATAAATCTATCGTACCATAACCATATTATTATACTAAAATTACACATGGAATGCTCATCTCTCTTAATAAAAAAAAATAATAGTTCTATCCAACATCTAGGATAATATATAACTTAAATAATACAAGTTTTCATTGCTACAAATATAAATCTAGATTTTTCTAAAATCCTCTAAAAATAATTAATAAAGTTAGTTTCTCTATTTTAATTGCTATGAAATTTATACCATACCACACTCTCCATGACTAAGTACCTACTAGCTATTCTATTACAATTATAAAAAATCACCAAAATCTATGATAGCCAAATCTCCAAAATAAATAACATTGTTTCATAAAAAAAAGGCCCGTGGCTACATAAACGCATAACCAAACTAACTCAAAATACTACACCCCTGCCTCGATAAAATATTAATCAACAATTGATCCAAGCTTGTACACAACTGGTACCACCCCCACGAGGCTGTGCGGCTTGCCTGTATGTATGGCTGTATTTGGCCATCATGCCATGCATAGTTCTATATATGAAGAGCAATCGAACTTCTTTGGTTTGAGTATAAGCATTGAATATTTTAATTATATATGATCGAGACGTTGTTATTTTTCGTTTAGAAAGGCTGTATGCATTCTGGATTCACAAATTTGGATAGCAAAGTTAACATAGAGAAAACATGAGCCACAAAAGAACCTGTTATTGTTCTGAGAAAGGTAGTGAATATTACTTCATGTATCATATTTGTGGGCAATTGTTCGAGTTTTTTTTCTATAGAAAAGAAACTTCAAGCAAGTGCAGACATTGAGAGGTGACAATAGTGGATGATGCAGTGTCTGTGAGTAAATTATGCAACATTTATATCTCTAAATAATTTTTTTTAAAAAGATAGATTCAAAGATCTTTTCAATGGTACTAACTATATAACATAAATATTTTTGTTTGAATAGCTCTTTAATGTTATCTGCAAAAATAAAGAGCACAGTTGTTAGCCCAACATGAGAACATGCTATTTATGGCATAAGGAAATGTGTTTGATATTGAAATGAGAGTATATGCCTTCATGATAGCAGTGGTAGGATCATTTTGCGCACGAAAATAAAATAGAATCCTGTTAAGGAAGCTTCAAGTCCGGTATTGAATCCATTTAGCACCAACAATTATGAAAAAGGATACAATTATGTAGGGTTTGATTCTAGAAGATTTTTAGTGGAATAATTTTGGGATTTAGAGTTAGGATGAAGGAGATATAAATTGTCATAGTTTATCGATTAAACGCGAACAGAACAAAACTTTGAAATTGTTCTGGGATTTTGGATGATGGAAAAGGAATGGGAAAAGTTTGGGTAGGGTCTAGGTTGGCTCTAGTTTATTTAAAAATTTAAAATTTTCCAAAAAATTTTATGGAATGACAAAGGCTTACTTTTAATCTCCTGTGTATGTTCCCGTGTACGCTTAGCATTTCTTTGTGGCTGGCGCGTGGACCCTGCTGGTTGGCTTGGCCTGCTACTGCTGTATGGACCGTGCCTTTTACTGTGCCGTGTACCTGCTGCTCTCTTTCTCTGGTCTCTGTGAATCGTGTCCACAACAGAGGAATGGGAGCGGTGGGGCTGCCATGTGGCCCTTGACGTGACGTGATGTGGCGTTTTCCCATTGGGTCGGCGACGTGGCCGAGCGGCCGTATTGGATGTCGCGGGTGTGGGCGTGTCCGCTCCCTCTTCTCCTTTGTGCGGTCAACGGAACGAGAGAGAGAGAGATGAGAGGGAGGAGCAGGATGCGGAGAGAGCGAGCAAGTGAAGGGCGCAGATCTCCGGCGGCAGTAGCGCTCGGCGTGGGGTCGGCGGCTTCCTCCCGAGCTCCTTCTCCTAAATCCCGAACTCCATGCGAGAGTGAGTGGCGGAGCAGAGACAGAGATGGGGAAGACTTTGTGAGTACCGGGCGCCGGCGATAGTTTTCATCTCCGGCCGTCCGACGTCCATGGGAGGCGCGGGGGCGTGGCCCATGGTGGACGCGAAGCTCCGGCGTGCGTGGACGCGGGCGGGAGAGGAGGCTCGGCTGCGCGCCTCGTCAAGCTCGACATGGCATCCTAGCGGTGGTCGGCCTCGGGCGATCGGGTCGGGCGGTGTCGCGTTGATGGCGGGCGGCTCACACCGGGGCGCCTCGCGCCGGGCAGCCGCGGCGCCCGCCGGCGGCTGCGCTGCACGGCGGGGAGCGGCCCTGGGAGGCGAGGTTGGCGGATCAGTCGATGTCGACTGGCTGCTGCGCCTCCGTCTCTCTCCCATGGCGGCGGCTTCCTCCCTTGCGGCATTCTCCACCACGGCGGTGACTCCTCCCTTCCTCTTCCACGGTGGTTGCAGGGGCCGTGGTGGCATGGTGCCGCGCCAGATCCGCCCGGCCACGCCGGATTCCAGCGCCACCAAGGCTGCGCCCGAGCAATGGCTGCCCCTGGTCGCTTGGCCATGCACACCGCCGCCGGCAGCAGAGCACCCTCCCCTACTTTTTCTACTTTTCTTCGGGCGTGGTTCACATGAACCAAGAGTGACGACGCGGTCGGTCCACAGCACAGTACTAGGCACGGTTCACAGCACAGTAGTAGCAGCGACACTCCGCCTGCCCTGTTCCACGCGTCAGAGGCTGGAAAATGCTACGTGCGCCCGGAAATTGTACACGGAGGAGTAAAAACCTATTTTTCCATGCATAGAAAATTTCCAGAAAATTCTTAAATAAATTAGGTACAATCGAGATCCTACCCAACCTTTTCCTACTCATTTCATTCACTCTATTTTCCAAAAATATTTTCCAAAGTTTATTCCGTAAAGCATAGTTAAAAAAATCAAAATAGGAGAAATATGTGACATGAATGATATTTCCTATGTGTTCTAATGTGGTAGTTAGCTTCAACTCTTCCACTCTGTCTTCAACAACAACATTACTCAGATAATTCTAAGTGCTATTAGTACTAGGTGGGCTAGCAAAAACGATAAACCGAAACAATGAGAATAATGCATAACCAGAAGCACCTTATCCGTCCGCGGCGCTGCTCTGCTCCAACTCGCGACCAGGGACATGGAATGCTCCTCTCTCTTAATAATTACACATAGAATGCTCCTCTCTCTTAATAAAAAATATAATAGTTCTCTTTCAACACCTAGGATAATATATTATATCCTCAAATTTTAAAGAAAAATAGGAAAACAACAAATAATAATATACAAAAAGAGAAAATAGTTAAAAATCACTGCATCTAAATAGTATACAAACAAACTAAACAATACGAATAAGTAATATAGATCGGGCTGCTCACCACGTGTTATCTTTGTGGACTAAACAATCGGGTCCACTCCACGAGGTGCTTGAGGGAGCCCAAGACGCCGCAGCGAAGGGCTGGTGGCCAGCACGCTGCTACTCACCGGTGCGTGTCGAAGGGCTTGCAGTGGGGAGGCTGTAGGCGGAGGACAGGCTCGCCGTCAACGTGGTTGCGCCAGAGCCCCGACACTCGCCGTGGTGGCCGGAGCCACCGTGGCCGCGCCCCTCGCCCGCTGCGAGGTGCCCGAGGTCGCCACGCGTGGCCAGCGCGACGACGCGCCAAATGTGGCCGCGACCGCCTAGCCCATGCTAGGGCCGCCCATGCCAGGCTGCAGCGCCCAAGCCAGCACGGGGAGAGTCACCAGCGCCGGGGGCTATTGCGCCCAGCCACCCTCGCCGGGGCCGGGCTGGGCCGGGCGCACCGGGGCCCTCCCGTGCCGCCGTGGGACCGCGGCTCGCCCACGCCGCTCGAGAGAGGAGGACGGAGGAGCGACGGAGGCGAGGGAGATAGAGCGTCGGCGTGTGGATGAGACGCCGCACCGGGAGGCGCCCACGCCGCCATCGTGCTCGGGCTCCCGCGCTCCCGAGCAGGGTCCCGCACACCGCCACGCCGGGGCTGTTCCGAGGCCGTCGCGCGCCATGCCGTGGGCTGGGCTGCCACGCTAGGGGCTCCCGCGCTCTCAAGCGGGCCCGCCGGAGCCGGTGCGGCACAAGGCCGGGTGCTGGCCGCCGCGTGGGTGGCCTTCCTCGCCGGGGCCTCCCTCGCCGCCGCCAGAGTCTAGACCGCTCTAGCCGGGACCAGGATGTTAAGACACGGGCGATCGGGGCCCGCCCCTAGCCGAGAGAGAGAGAGAGGGGGAGAGGGAAGGAGCGCGGAGGAGAGAGAGCGCCGGGCGCCGAGGAGGAGAGGCCAGGTTGAACGGTTCGATCCATGTCAAGATGGAAATCGGACGGCCGATAAAAAAGCAGGTGACGTGGCTCATCGATTTGCGCGAGCTTGAACCCGCGTTTCG
>JADLZL010002575.1:0-19494 GCA_015844335.1 Chrysopogon serrulatus
CACTAAGACACACACCCCCGGAGGCACGGTGAGTCTTGTAACACCCCAGGTGTTAGTCACTAGCTTAGCAACAGGATTAGACATAAGCAAGATGTATTAAGTGATGATCTTGATCTCTATCTCACATTCATCTCCATCCATCCGGACTATTAGAAAAGTTTGGTGAAGTTTGGAATCAATATGTCACAGGAAATGATAAGTCATATCCTTGCTTGAATGGCTCTATCAAATACATGAGTACATGAAGTGTCAACCAAGCCATGCCATGTTGCCTAAACAACTCTACTCACACTCATGAACAAAAGTCATGAAGGGTTCATATTGAGCAAGTATCCCAAAAAATGTTTCTAAGTGATGTTTGACCTATATTAACCCTAGAGCACTTTTGTTTGATCGTTTAAAAGTGCAGCTTAGAGAGTTTGCGTGATGGTGCACCCTTAATCAAAGTTGTAGAGAATTTTATATGGAACAAACTTTGTTTAAGGGCCAAGTTATAAAAATGTGTGCAACATGCTCAAAAAAGGGCCCATAAATCAGACCACGTTGTTGTTTTCGTGGATTTAAATCTATTCCCAAGTCTGAAATCCAATGTCAACCGCATCGACGTCTCGTGTTCTCGAAGTTTTTGCTAAGCAACTAAAGTTTCTCCAAAAAATAAAAGTTGGACATAACTCAGTGGAGAAGAGCATACAAAAGATGGCATCCATCGGACTGCGTTTGACATGGTTTGACATCCGTTAACGATCGGTATTTAGTAGGGATGAAAACGATCGGAAACGATCGATAGGAGGCTAAATCATTTTCATTTTCAATATTTTTTCTCAAAAAACGAAATCGATACGATATTATCGGAAATGAATACGGTATCGATATTCTGGTAATTTCGAAAATGATAATAGTCGATCGGAGAATACATCAATAACGATCGGAATTCATGAGAACGATATCTAAAAAAACGATAAACACGTTAAATCGTATAACACTAAAAAGAGCCATATAACTCGACCTATCTCAAATGACAATTAATAAATAAAGTCATAATTAAAAGACTACAAGCTAAAACCGCATAGTTCACACCAGCTTAGACTTAAACAATAACAAACCACGTAATAGTACAATTAAGTTCTAAGTTGACTTGAAATAGCATAGTGACTACTAGAGTTACATGTGCAATATGTGATTTGCTTGGCTAACTGATTGCTTTTTTTTGTCTTTTTGGCTTCTTATTTCCATATAGACATTCTTGCCGTACAATTTCTTTCCATAAAACATGTGTTTGTAGGGGCAGTATAGATTGTGTGCAAATCATCAACAAGTCTATAAATAAATTAGGATTTAAAGCCTTTAAATCGGTAATTACCGGCTAAATACGGAAATCTTCGAAAAACGATCGGAAGAGGACAAAATCATTTTCACTTTCGTTTCCATTTAATTTTATCATTATCATTTTTGTTTTTTCGGTTACCATTATCGTTTTCATTTTTTTGAAAATCAGAAAAAACTCAAAAACGATTGTCGAAAATCGAAAATTATCATTTTCGTTTTCATCCCTAGTATTTAGCTCGCTGACAACAGCAGGTTCGAGGCTACTTATCTCCTGATCTGTTGCACTAATGACTAGGCCCCTTTAACGAAACCCTGTAGAGCTTCAGATTAGGAGCAATTTTTGTTTAAGGCCCATCAGCAGATTCGACCTTGAAGCGGCCCAAAAATGGACCACACCGAGCCCACATCGCGCACCGCATCCAGCTCGATGTAATGCCGCAACGGGACGACGCGTGGTGTCCATGCGCCCTCCATGCCCGAGCCGCGCCCCCACCACCGTGCCGCGTGCTCTGCGCCTCCCTGCTCGATATGGAGACACCGGCCGAGCTCCCCTGTCCTCATTTTCTTCCTCCCTTGGCTCTCCCTTGCGCTCACGGCCCTCTCCCAAGCCGCGGCCTTGGCGAACGCGCTGACCATGGCCGCCATGGGAGCCGCCACGAAGCTTCCTGCTGCCGCTGCCCTCGCTTCGTCCAGCCTTTTCTCCATCCGTGCCGAGCATCGCATCGCCGCATTTCCCTTTGCTGCGCCGCTCCTCCACGCTCCTTTCTCCGGCTTCGCGGCTGCCGGAACGCCCGCCCGCCGTCGTGCGGTCATGGCGGCGCCGTCGCTTCCGTGGCCAGGCCGCGTTGGGCCACCGTGGAGCGGGGCAAGACCGCCATCGAGCGCGCTGGCCGAGCCGCAGCCGCACCGCGCTCTGCCCTTCCCCACCATCGCCGGGCCTCAGGCCGCCAGGAACCGGCCGTTCCCGTCGCCTCCTCCATCTCCCTTCCCCTGCATTTGCATTACGGGAAGAAGAAGGGGGTTCGCGCAGCAATTAGAAGAAATACAGGGGGTTTTCTGCGATGCCCGTGACTCATTTAAATAGTGCTAAACAGTAACCAAAAGCTGCAGGGGTCTCAGTGCAAAACTGTTTTTCCTTTTATGCTTTTATTTCGGCTGAATCTTTGATAATTCGTAGAAATTTGTAGAAAAATCGTAAAATAGAAAATGAATATGTTTTGGAATCCTTGTGAGGAGATCTATCCAGTGGTATACTAATATTGTATGTTTTAGTAGAAAGTTTGTGCAGTGAAATTAAATCTTTGTTATCTAGGGTTTGCTTTTATTTATTTCATATCTCCAGTTGTATTGCTCCAAATAATGTAAAATTTTAATGGTAGTCTACTGATGCTATGGGTGTGCTGTGATAAAAATTTGAGGTTCATTGGATGCAGTTTGATTGATTTATTGAGTTATCTTGCTTGATGTCTAGGAATCGGATTTAATTGAGTAATAATTCAAATAAAAATATATAAATGGAAAATATGGTTCCACTGCCTTTCTATGATGTTGTTGTGACTTGTGGATACTTAACATGGCCATGTTCTTACTGAAAATATTGAGTTTTGGAATTAATTTGCTCTCACGTGATTTATTGCTGTAGCAATTTGTCTTTTTCGTAGAGATTGCTATACTTATTCAAATGCTATGAAATTTGGACAGTAGACTAATGGAAGTATATGTGAGCTACTGTAATTTTCTCATAATTTACTGTGCACATTTGATAGATGTTCCATATATGCTACTTAAGTCACCTTGTTATCTAAATAAATAGAAAAGTACATGATAATAAATTATTTGGGCTTGGTCATCATGTTTTATGGTGTTTATTCAATATATGTCAACTATTGGTAACATTGCTTGTACCCAATTTGATGTTTGAAACATGAGTGAAATATTAATTGCTCTATTATTCAATTTGGAGGCTTTCTGGACAGTTGGTAGGACTTTGATGATTGCACCTTGTAAATGATATTTTCTGGAAAACTTGTGAATACAAAAGTTGTAGATAATTCATGTATCTAGCTTCTGTTAAAATTTGGTGGCATTTGGCCTTGTGGTTTGAAAACTACAGCTATGTAACTTTCAATAACAGTTTTGGTCGCTCTCAGTCTTGTCAGGACCTGATCCTATACTTGTGTCAATTTGACCTACTAAACTTGTGAATCATACTTTGATGATTAAAGATCATTTGTAGACAATTTCAAAAGCTTTCTAGATTATCTTGTTGCATGTCATTTGGATATGTGTAACTCTAGTTACAGCTAAATCTTGTAGCCACTGTTTGCAGTCCAGAAATTGATTGATTTTATTTATAATGTTGCTTTGTGTGATGCTTAGTGTGGCTCATATCTTTATTGATGGGTTAAGTAATATACCTGTGACCTTGTGATATGAGTTTCATGTTTGATATGCTTGTTATCTATATTTTGGTATGATTGTGAATAGCTTACTCTCTTTTGTGCTCATGTTGTCTAGTGTAACGTTATGCTTGTCTTGAATACTCTTATGTGATGCTTCGTCTATTACACTTCTATGTGTTTATACACTTGCATCTTGCATTTCATCTAGGTACGCTAGATGAACTACGTGAAGGATGAGATATTGGAGTCGAACCCGAAGATGGAACGGAGATGCTCGCCAAGCGAGTACCATCTAACAACACTGACTTGAGTCATATTCCAGGCAAGCCCCGGAGCATTTTAAGTCTCCCACCTTTTATAAAATGCAATTGAGTACTTTATGTTGTTTATTGCATTAAGTTATAGGAGTTGATTGGAAACACTTGCTGCATATGTATCCTCTTCTTGTCCAGCAAATTATACCTTGAATCCTATTTAGGTTCAGGAATCGAGATAAATGCTTAGCCTGCTTAGACCGGTAGAAGTCGGGTGATTTCCTGTCATCCGCGAGATATAGGGTGTTACTTCTCTGGTCACGGTTGGCTATATGTGCTATCGTGGAAAAGAACCATGTGATAAATTAAAAGAAGGCCGGGCAGGGACAGTGGACCCTGTCTGAGTCGGTTAAGGACTGGACGCGTTGTTTCACTCTTGGTCATGTTGAACGCAGCCCAACACGTAGTTGGCCCGGCCCTATGTGTCAAGTGGCCACGAAGCTCGGTAGCTCAACTCAAGCCGGGATAACCCGGGAGACGGTTGGGCAATTCGCGGGATAGCGGCATACTAGACCAAGGGCAAGCATGTATAACTGTCCTGGCGTCGTCCTTGGGTTAGCATGGTTTGAACATCCTGGCTATCCGTCTTTCCGGTTTTGCCGACGTATAAATCGGGCCCGAGCTTGAGTTGTACCAAGAGTAACCTAAGACGACCCTAGCTAGATCTGTCTGGGTGTGTGTTGGGAATACCCCCTGAGCTCAGTTGAAATCGATTCGAATCGTCGTCTCTCCCGGATAGTGAGAACTTGACCTTGCCTGGCATCGTAGAACTCACTAAATAATGATGGTTCTAATTTTGATGATGATCATGATGATGGTAATGTTGATAGCTGGAATAAACCTGATATGGTTATTAATGTTTGTATATAATCAAGTGATTGTTTAGTACAGGTGCTAATCTAGATAAAAGGTTGATTAATAATAACCTACTGCTAGTATAATAAAATACTGCTCTCATATAATATGCTTTTATGCAAAATATTGTCAAGCTAGCCCCACTTATATAAAGCCTTGCATACTCCTTGGTGTCACTTTATTTCTGGTTTATGACGGGTAAGTCTAGCTGAGTACATTCTCGTACTCAGGGTTTATTCCCACTTGTTGCAGGTTGTGATGTATCATGACTACTGCAAGAATTGGATGGCTCCTACCATAGCGGTGGAGTATGATCATGGGCATGATCCTACTTATCTCTCTTGTCTCTAATGTTTTTGTTGGAGTTGACCTTGGTATTGGCATGTATTTAAACTAAGAATAATGTTAGTTTCAAATTACTTTGCTTTCGCTACTTTTAAACTTATGTTGTAATAATTATTTCGTACTCTGATGTATATTGAATTACTTATAAAAAGGATGTAACATTTGACTTGTTTTGTTGAATCAGTACGATCTTGGCTTATATGTTGGTTGGTTTGAAGTCCTTCGTGATTTCAGTGGACTACCGGGATTATATGGGCTCAAGTGTGAAAATTTAGTCACTTCGGTGATTGTTTTTATACTTGTGCTCTTATAATTTGGACGGTTCTGTTACAGCTGGCATCAGAGCAAGATTCAACATTAAACGTATCAATTGTGTATTTAAAACAAAAGCTTTTGTTTGTAAAAGATTAGTTTTGACAAAACTATTAGCTACATAGTATATATGTGTAGGTGTGTTCAAATCTAAATTTGAAAATTTAAGTATGCCAGTGGTCAGATCCTTTATGCCCAAATAAGGACTCTTAGGTGGCTATCTAAATACTAACTTGGGGGTTTTAATTTTTGCATCTACGCCCGGGCCAAGGTATGTATGTATGATGACCGCACTACGGCTACCCTGTGGTCTAATGGTGGAGGTAGCCCGCATATATGAATTAGCCATATGTGTGCATTAGAAAGATGAGCTATGAGAGCATGATCGTCCAACCGGCGGTCTAGGGAAGTGCTAGATTGTGGTACTGGAATAATTGTCATGTCGAAACCATGCAATTAGAAAAGTATTTAATTGTGGGTATATCTGTCGGGTAGTTGTGATACTGAAGTATGTATGTGGGGACATGCATATGGAAAGTATTTAGTTTACTGCTTTCCTTGGATTTTGTTGTTTGTGCTTTATATTGGGAAACTGTTGGGCTGCAATGAACTCTTCTGCAGGTACGCTAACCACGAATGCGTAGATTAAATCTACATAACGACTAGTTATATATCGAGAGTGCGTGTTATGCCACCGACATAGAACGTGATTGTCACCTTAGGCTGGCAATCTTGTGAGGACGAATAGGGCGAAGCATGCATCATCATGATTGTTGCTTTACACATAATTATGCTCCTCTCACCTTTGTTTCCAATAATAAGTAATTTGTGATTGATATAATGTTACTATCTTTCCATGTGGAGTAGACAAGAATACTTTGATCTATGTTGCTTGAATTGGAATGCTTGAAGATAGTGTGTGCATGGCTTTGCCTTGTATGATTGCTTTAAATGGAATTGTATAATAAGTTGGCAGTGGCTAAACATTTTAAAACTAAAACATATAGTGATACCTTGATAGAAGCCGATACCTGCTCATTTGAATATAATATCATGTTCTTTCTTTCAAGTTATGTTCACATTAGTTCCCATTGCTATATATGTGAAATCTTGCCAATAAACAAGTGGTAGATGTTTTCTCGTGATGCCTCCAATGTTAATCAACCAAGTAAAAATGTTACTTAACCTTGATGGAAATAGTTGAGGCTAGTAGTTTAAACTTGATAAGTGTTCTTTAGTTTTTGCCTAGTGGCGAATATTTTGCTTCATCAAGCTTTTGCAAAGTTACTTTGGATTTTACTTAAATAATTAGGACCCTCATGTTTATCCTACCTTGTGAGTAAACTAAAATACTATGATTTAAGTTAACAATAATTGGAGCTACTAGAATAACATGTTTTATGTGCTCTCTTGCTAATAAAAACAATGGAAAGCATTGTTTGGTGTGTTTTGAACTTGATGGCTGTTAGGATAGTTTCTGTGGTACCAATAGTTTCATAGTGATAACAGTGTTTTCTTTGAATATGGTCAATATGAAAGTTGTAGTTAACTTCTTTATCTTTCTTGTCCTAAAATTTTATGATTTTAGGACTGGTCGTTTAGGAGTTATAGATTTTTGAACCTTGCTGTCCACTTCTGCATATCCTCTGAACAGATCTGAATGTTTAGATTATTTGACCTCTATGCTCTAAGAATCATGTTTTGGCATTAATAGAAAAAGTTTAGTACTTTTGTTAAGCTTTCCAACATGTCTTTGATCATTATTTTTGGTGGTCTGCATCTCCGATTGTAAGCTTATAAAACAGAATGGTTGCATCTGTCCAAATCTGGACAGAGGTGTCTTCTTTGCATTATTGGTCTTGCTAGCTGTAAAACTATCTTAATATGATAACAAGAAAGTTTTAGACAACTTAATAATCTTTCTATCAAGTTAAGAATCACACTCATGGGATCTCTAAAACTCTAGTTATGTATCTCTGAAGTTCATATCAGTTTTTCTATACAAGTTGATGCAAACCTAAAATACTGATATGTTTGGTCATGTAAATTTGCGGAATAGTTTTTGATATGAATAACCAAGTTGGGGTAAACCTTCTAAGCCTTCAAAAAAAAAATTTAGGATCACTTTGTTTGATGCCTACAACTCAAGTTTTGTTAGAAATGCATGCTTGCTGCATTGCTGTCTTGGATTTTGTAAAACTACTTGATAGTGTTTTGTGAACCTTGTTAACTTGAGTTTGCTCTAGGTGTTTGCTTAGCTATGCATGGGACATCCTAACTACTAGCTCTTACTGGTGGTATACCTATATGTCTTTGGTCAAACTTTGTCTAAAATCTTTGGGATCCTTTGCTACCTTTCTTGAAAATCATCATGTACCTAAAAGACTTGGCTTTATCCACCTGTTTAGTAGCATATCTTGCTTCATGATTGATCTTTGTAAATAGATCAATGTATTGTGTTGTTGCATATGAGTACTTGTTTTGTGTGAGCTTTATGCTTAGAAGGGTTGCTTAAGCCTATTTATTTTTCTCAAGTGCTTGTTATGCTGTCCTATTTGTGTGGTTGCTTGTTGTCTAGGCAGTGCCATGGTTGTCACCTCGTTTGTCCTCGGTGAGCACATGAGTGCCGAATAGCTCATCTTAGAACAACGCTCCTGTCATGATAATCGCATGGTTATCATCTCTGATTAAGTTCTCCATCTTCGGAACCTGTGCCTGTAGACATGGTTGTTAACCTTTGAGTTTTGTGTTGTAAAAACTTGTAACCATACCTATGTTCAAACCATAAGCCCCAGGCCAGACCCTTGATGTTTGTGTATGGCATATATGTGCACCCTTGTGAAGATCCTAGTTTGTTTGACCAAACCAGTTGAGCTTTTGTTAGTGACATCCCTTGACCATGATGGTTTCTTCCTAGAGGTGAGGACCCTTGCGTGATCGACCAACCCTGCTAATATCTTGCTAAAGGCCAGCCCTTGACCTTGGTTGCTTTCTGCTAGTTGCAGAGACCATACTCAAATCTAAGTTGGACCTTTTAGTTTTCTATCCTTTTGATGATATGGTGCGACGTTAATCCCTAGCTGTTTGATCTTGAAATCTTTCGCTTGAAAGTCATGTAGTTACCGTATCAATTCAATCTCTAATTGGTATGTTAAGTTGTTGTCTTAGAAGTTTACTCAATTCATCTCGATGCTCCAAGATCTTTGTACGTCCAACATTCTTGGTTATATCGGCTTTGCCCTTGGAGTTTGTTCCATTCATCTCCAACATTTCTAATTCTCGGGATGCTTATTAATCTTGATCTCATGATCTTACTTACCATGATCGAGTTTTATGTTAATCATTTACTTAATAGTTCCTTGGTGGACGTAAGGTGTGCATGAAAATAAAGCAAGAATCTCATGTTCAGTTGTCTTTGGCAGTTAATCCATGTTTTCTGGTGCTGTGTTTTGACCTTCGAATCACACCCTTGTTGACTCCAAATCTTGTGACTACTCTTGCTAGCTATCCCTCCTCTGACCGATGCTTGTTCTTATGATCAAATTTGTACCATTGAAGTTTCCCTTTGGGTATAAGTTCAGTAGTGGTGTTACGATTAGCATTCTATGGTGCCGTGATGATACCGAGAGCCTCCTGTGGGTGCACACACAAGGTTGTGCTACTCGGCACACACTGGTATCTAGGTTGCTAGTCATAATCCATTGTAGAAATTATACCGCTGAGATATATCTTTATGATCTTTCCCTTGGTTATCTTCTTGTAACTTATCAAAAGATCCATATATCCACAACCTAATTATGCTCCATGAGATTTCTCGTTGGTTGTAGGCTTAGTAATGAGGTTATGATCAAGAACTAACGGTGCCACGATTTAAACCGAGGGCAACCTATGAATTGCAACCATACGGTTATCTTTGCTTTCAAAGACAGCGTATGTATCGTGGTTTAAGTCATGATCCATTGCGGAACCACACCGATAAGTTGTCCCATTGTGAGCTTTTCCTTGGTTATCCTCTGTTTTATCCTAAGGCACTCATCAAGCTTAGTGTTGTAGCGCTTTCTTACGAAGTTGCAAAGAGGATGACCTTTGAAGAGTAGATCAGCGACATATGTAGAAGCCGCCGCTTTATCCTGTCTATGAGCAATGGTAAACAAAGGACTCCACTTAACCCTCCCTTAAGTAGTGGAAACCCTTTAGCAGAGCTTTTGATTTTGTTATTATTGGATAAAAACGGCACACAACACTTAAAGTTGGATCAGTTGTCAGACCACCTAAGACCAAGGAACCATATGCTTCTTTACAAGTCACCGGTGCTCATGTCTTCCTACTAAATCACGCGATTCGCGTGCAAGATGAGCATATAGTGAAAATCAATCCTCTCATCTTTGTGACCCCTTTTTCGTTGACTTTGATGGTGATTGTCGATGTTGAAATCAACTACAAGTTCTTGTTGTAGAAGCCAAAACCTTAGAGCTCTTTAGTGTTGAGAGACAACTTATTAGTTACCCAAAGGAAGGATGAATCTCCAACTAGGTAATGACTCTTTGGTAGCCATGAAGGCTATGTCTCATAGAATGATGTTAGACAAAGGAATCTATAGACTAGCTAGCAATGCTCAGGTCAGTCTTACTTTCAAACCTTGAAGTAAACGCGTCAGCTCTATCTTGGACAATCACACAAATAGAAGAACATACTTTATCAACTCGAAGAGTATTCAGTACCAGTCCCTTTATCCTCGAGTAGTCAAGGTGTCTGAACTGTCGTCTACCATGAATGCAATCGAAGACCGCCTCGAGAAGTGTCGACAACATGAATCGAATATGTTTTGATTTGTTGCTTGATCCTAAAAGATGGAGCCCCAATGTCAAAAAGTAATTCATTCAAACTAGTTATGGTGCGGTGCAAGTCAATCAACCCCTACTTGTGCAACTATCTTTGTGAAGTACAATTTGTACCCAATTTGCTTGATAGCGAACTATTTCTCTAGTTCGGTGAATGCTTGCAACCTTTGTTGCCCTCCAAATCTCATTTGTTGTCTTTTTCTTCAGCAGTAGGTGTCGAATTGCTCACTATCCTTTGGTACCCTCTTTGTGTTTTTAGCCCAGAGGTTGCATCCGATTCACCACATATAGTTGTTACCACTGGGATATAAAGATTCCCTGAACGAAGGATTGTCGAGAACGTTGAAGCCAATGGAGTCAGCTATCGCCTTCACCACTTACTCGATAGACATAGATGCTATAGTATTGCTATTAGAGAAAGAGAACTGCACACATAGAACCTTATGTAGCTTTCCATCGTTTGGCATCTGAGTGATGAGCCGTCACCACAAGCGTAGACCCTATCTTTTGGTTAGTCAGTTTTTCATTACCTCAGAGAATATATCCTGTCCTTGACCTAATGCTTCTTGGAAGGTTGTTTTCAAGCCATTTTAGTAGAAGACTACTTTTCAAACTTCATGAGCTAATATCGAACCCTTACAATAAGTATACTTTGTGAGATTTGAAGTCTAATGCAAGTTCGTATGGCCTATGCTATATTCTCCAATTGAAGTAGATACCAATCGAAGTAGATACTGATGAGTAGTTAGTTCCTAAACCTAGATGGTCCTCAAACTCTGTGAAAGAAGTATCGTGTTGTCTTGGATTCCTCCCAAAGTAACAATGCTTCATGGAAGTCAATGAAGGAAATTCTTCAGACAAGAGTTAACTTCTCAACGACGTGAAAGATTGGAAAGTTATCCCATTGCAAATACTCATTCTCATCCTCCAAAGCATGATGAGCATAACCATATGTTGGACGAGGTTGACAAATAGAGCTACCACTTTTGGTGCTTCATTGTTAAACCCTTAATACAACTAGTTGCGCTTATCTCCCTGATGGAGTTTGAGCGACTATGTGCTTTCGTCATAGTTGTGAGTGAGTGAAACACTTCTCTTCCCTTGAGTTCCTTTCGTCCTGAATCTCGGGACGAGATTCCTTTAAGGGGGGAGGGCTGTAACACCCCAGGTGTTAGTCACTAGCTTAGCAACAAGATTAGACATAAGCAAGATGTATTAAGTGATGATCTTGATCTCTATCTCACATTCATCTCCATCCATCTGGACTATTGGAAAAGTTTGGTGAAGTTTGGAATCAATATGTCACAGGAAATGATAAGTCATATCCTTGCTTGAACGGCTCTATCAAATACATGAGTACATGAAGTGTCAACCAAGCCATGCCATGTTGCCTAAACAACTCTACTCACACTCATGAACAAAAAGTCATGAAGGGTTCATATTGAGCAAGTATCCCAAAAATGTTTCTAAGTGATGTTTGACCTATGTTAACCCTAGAGCACTTTTGTTTGATCGTTTAAAAAGTGCAGCTTAGAGAGTTTGCGTGATGGTGCACCCTTAATCAAAGTTGTAGAGAATTTTATATGGAACAAACTTTGTTTAAGGGCCAAGTTATAAAAATGTGTGCAACATGCTCAAAAAAGGGCCCATAAATCAGACCACAGTGTTGTTTTCAGGATTTAAATCTATTCCCAAGTCTGAAATCCAATGTCAACCGCATCGACGTCTCGTGTTCTCGAGTTTTTGCTAAGCAACTAAAGTTTCTCCAAAAATAAAAGTTGGACATAACTTCAGTGGAGAAGAGCATACAAAAGATGGCATCCATCGGACTGCGTTTGACATGGTTTGACATCCGTTAACGATCGGTATTTAGCTCGGCCGACAACAGCAGGTTCGAGGCTACTTATCTCCTGATCTGTTGCACTAATGACTAGGCCCCTTTAACGAAACCTGTAGAGCTTCAGATTAGGAGCAATTTTTGTTTAAGGCCCATCAGCTGATTCGACCTTGAAGCGGCCCAAAAATGGACCACACCGAGCCCACATCGGCGCTTTGCATCCAGCTCGATGTAATGCCGCAACGGGACGGCGCGTGGTGTCCACGCGCCCTCCATGCCCTGAGCCGCGCCCCCACCACCGTGCCGCGTGCTCTGCGCCTCCTGCTCGATATGGAGACACCGGCCGAGCTCCCCTGTCCTCATTTTCTTCCTCCCTTGGCTCTCCCTTGCGCTCTGGCCCTCTCCCAAGCATGGCCTTGAAGCTTGCGGCCATGGCCGCCATGGGAGCCGCCACGAAGCTTTCTGCTGCCGCTGCCCTCGCTCGTCCAGCCTTTCTCCATCCGTGCCGAGCATCGCATCGCATTTCCCTTGCTGCGCCGCTCCTCCACGCTCCTTTCTCCGGCCTTCGTCGCTGCGGAACGCCGCCCGCCGTCGTGCAGTCATGGCGGCGCCGTCTGCTCCGTGGCCAGGCCGCGTTGGGCCACCGTGGAGGCAGGGCAAGACCGCCATCGAGTGCGCCTGGCCGAGCCGCAGCCGCACTGCCCTTCCCCACCATCGCCGGGCCTCAGGCCGCCAGGAACCGGCCGTTCCCGTCGCCTCCTCCATCTCCCTTCCTCTGTTCTGCGTTACAGGAAGAAGAAGGGGGTTCGCGCAGCAATTAGAAGAAATACAGGGGGTTTTCTGCGATGCCCGTGACTCATTTAAATAGTGCTAAACAGTAACCAAAAGCTGCAGGGGTCTCAGTGCAAAACTGTTTTTCCTTTTATGCTTTTATTTCGGCTGAATCTTTGATAATTCGTAGAAATTTGTAGAAAAATCGTAAAATAGAAAATAAAGATGTTTTGGAATCCTTGTGAGGAGATCTATCCAGTGGTATACTAATATTGTATGTTTTAGTAGAAAGTTTGTGCAGTGAAATTAAATCTTTGTTATCTAGGGTTTGCTATTATTTATTTCATATCTCCAGTTGTATTGCTCCAAATAATGTAAAATTTTAATGGTAGTCTACTGATGCTATGGGTGTGCTGTGATAAAAATATAAGGTTCATTGGATGCAGTTTGATTGAGTTATTGAGTTATCTTGCTTGATGTCTAGGAATCGGATTTAATTGAGTAATAATTCAAATAAAAAATATAAATGGAAAATATGGTTCCACTGCCTTTCTATGATGTTGTTGTGACTTGTGGATACTTAACATGGCCATGTTCTTACTGAAAATATTGAGTTTTGGAATTAATTTGCTCTCACGTGATTTATTGCTGTAGCAATTTGTCTTTTTTGTAGAGATTGCTATACTTATTCAAATGCTATGAAATTTGGACAGTAGACTAATGGAAGTATATGTGAGCTACTGTAATTTTCTCATAATTTACTGTGCACGTTTGGTAGATGTTCCATATATGCTTTGCTCTATTATTCAATTTGGAGGCTTTCTGGACAGTTGGTAGGACTTTGATGATTGCACCTTTTAAATGATATTTTCTGGAAAACTTGTGAATACAAAAGTTGTAGATAATTCATGTATCTAGCTTCTGTTAAAATTTGGTGGCATTTGGCCTTGTGGTTTGGAAACTACAGCTATGTAACTTTCAATAACAGTTTTGGTCGCTCTCAGTCTTGTCAGGACCTGATCCTATACTTGTGTCAATTTAACCTACTAAACTTGTGAATCATACTTTGATGATTAAAGATCATTTGTAGACAATTTCATAATCTTTCTAGATTATCTTGTTGCATGTCATTTGGATATGTATAACTCTAGTTACAGCTAAATCTTGTAGCCACTGTTTGCAGTCCAGAAATTGATTGATTTTATTTATAATGTTGCTTTGTGTGATGCTTAGTGTGGCTCATATCTTTATTGATGGGTTAAGTAATATACCTGTGACCTTGTGATATGAGTTTCATGTTTGATATGCTTGTTATCTATATTTTGGTATGATTGTGAATAGATTACTCTCTTTTGTGCTCATGTTGTCTAGTGTAACGTTATGCTTGTCTTGAATTCTCTTATGTGATGCTTCGTCTATTGCACTTCTATGTGTTTATACACTTGCATCTTGCATTTCATCTAGGTACGCTAGATGAACTACGTGAAGGATGAGATATTGGAGTCGAACCCGAAGATGGAACGGAGATGCTCGCCAAGCGAGTACCATCTAACAACACTGACTTGAGTCATATTCCAGGCAAGCCCCGGAGCATTTTAAGTCTTCCACCTTTTATAAAATGCAATTGAGTACTTTATGTTGTTTATTGCATTAAGTTATAGGAGTTGATTGGAAACACTTGCTGCATATGTATCCTCTCCTTGTCCAGCAAATTATACCTTGAATCCTATTTAGGTTCAGGAATCGAGATAAATGCTTAGCCTGCTTAGACCGGTAGAAGTCGGGTGATTTCCTGTCATCCGCGAGATATAGGGTGTTACTTCTCTGGTCACGGTTGGCTATATGTGCTATCGTGGAAAAGAACCATGTGATAAATTAAAAGAAGGCCGGGCAGGGACAGTGGACCCTGTCTGAGTCGGTTAAGGACTGGACGCGTTGTTTCACTCTTGGTCATGTTGAACGCAGCCCAACACATAATTGGCCCGGCCCTGTGTGCCAAGTGGCCGCGAAGCTCGGTAGCTCAACTCAAGCCGGGATAACCCGGGAGACGGTTGGGCAATTCGCGGGATAGCGGCATACTAGACCAAGGGCAAGCATGTATAACTGTCCTGGCGTCGTCCCTTGGGTTAGCATGGTTTGAACATCTGGCTATCCGTCTTTCCGGTTTTGCCGACGTATAAATCGGGCCCGAGCCCGAGTTGTACCAAGAGTAACCTAAGACGACCCTAGCTAGGGTCTGGGGGTGTGTGTTGGGAATACCCCCTGAGCTCAGTTGAAATCGATTCGAATCGCCGTCTCTCCCGGATAGTGAGAACTTGACCTTGCCTGGCATCGTAGAACTCACTAAATAATGATGGTTCTAATTTTGATGATGATCATGATGATGGTAATGTTGATAGCTGGAATAAACCTGATATGGTTATTAATGTTTGTATATAATCAAGTGATTGTTTAGTACAGGTGCTAATCTAGATAAAAGGTTGATTAATAATAACCTCTTGCTAGTATAATAAAATACTGCTCTCATATAATATGCTTTTATGTAAAATATTGTCAAGCTAGCCCCACTTTATATAAAGCCTTGCATACTCCTTGGTGTCACTTTATTTCTGGTTTATGACGGGTAAGTGTAGCCGAGTACATTCTCGTACTCGGGGTTTATTCCCACTTGTTGCAGGTTGTGATGTATCATGACTCTTTTGCAAGAATTGGATGGCTCCTACCATAGCGGTGGAGTATGATCATGGGCATGATCCTACTTATCTCTCTTGTCTCTAATGCTTTTGTTGGAGTTGACCTTGGTACTGGCATGTATTTAAACTAAGAATAATGTTAGTTTCAAATTACTTTGCTTTCGCTACTTTTAAACTTATGTTGTAATAATTATTTCGTACTCTGATGTATATTGAATTACTTATAAAAAGGATGTAACATTTGACTTGTTTTGTTGAATCAGTACGATCTTGGCTTATATGTTGGTTGGTTTGAAGTCCTTCGTGATTTCAGTGGACTACCGGGATTATATGGGCTCAAGTGTGAAAATTTAGTCACTTCGGTGATTGTTTTTATACCTGTGCTCTTATAATTTGGACGGTTCTGTTACAGCTCTCACGGCATTACGAAGCCTTGCACTTTTTTTAACGTAGAACCCTATCAAAGTAACTAACATAGTTATTGCCATGCATAGAACTGTAAATCCTCTGGAAGAAGAAGAGCAGCGTGCAGAGTCACCCCTAGCGGAAGAAGGACAAGAAGAAGATTTCCATGGTGACATGTTGGAAGAAGAGGAAGATGACGGCAACCGAAGTGATCCATGCCCTAGCATAGATAGACAACGCGATAAAAGTGTAGACCCAGATTATGATCCGTATGATGAGGTATACTTAGTACATGAAAACCAATACTTCCCTTCATAGTATTATACTCATAATGATCCTTCGGCCAGGAGGTTATGTCTCAAATGCGGGAACTTCTCGCGGAAGAAGAAGACGTGCCTCAAGACGGCACCGTAAAACGACCGAGACAACCACCTCCAAATCAAGAAAAAAGGAAACAAAGTGACCGGAAACGTGGTGACCGAGGAACAAACAAGTGGCCAGAGAAGACATATATAGTTCCTAGCATCGGCCCAAAAGGAGAGCCTCTAGTGTCTGATGAGGTGGCTGCCAAGATACGGAATACAATAGGTTTTCTGGTCAGGGATAAATTGGACATCACAATCACTAGGTGGAAGGTTGTGGATGCGACTAAAAGGAAAGAGCTGTGGGACAAGTTTATAGAAAGGTTTGTTTTTCCTACGGGGGCAGATGAGAAACTTGCGAAGGGGTATTTTTTTCAAACAGATTGCAACATCATTCCGTAACTATAGATCTGAGATGAATACCAAGTTTCTCAAGCATGGGTACGACCCAACGAGCAAGTATAAGATCACACAAGCGCAGTGGGAGATATTCAAGGCGCAGAAGAACGACCCAGCTGCCAAAGCCAAGAGTGAAGCTGCTTCAGCACTAGCAAGGAAGAACAAATACCACCATCACCTTGGCACCGGTGGTTACAAGAAACAAATTCCAAAATGGCGGGCAGAGGAGGAGGAGCTAAAGAAACAAGGGGTTTCTGTGCTATCAGAGGAAGTTGGCGAGAGGACGGCAAATTGGCTCAGAGGTCGAGGAACAAGACAAACTGCTACCGATGTGAACTGTCCCTTAGACATCACAGCCCCAGCTGATAAGATGTTGGAGCTAGCAGTGGAGGTCAAACAAGGGAAACTCAAGCCACAAAAGGAGAGAGACATCCTAAGTATTAGACTGGGCAACCCTGAGCATCCTGGCCGTGTACGAGGCACCTCCTCGAAGATGGGATGGAAAGAAGGATTTGGTGAGGAGTGGGTGGGCATGTATAAGAAACGCGATCAATATAAGGAAGACATGCAGCATTTTTTTGAGGAAAAGGCTAAGGAACAATTTAGAAACATGATGTCAGATTTTCTAACAAATCCTGATCCAAAGCTGGTGCAGAAGTTAGCTAGTGCAGTGTCTGTTCAGCAGATGAGCACACAAGGCCCACAGATGCAGCCCGTTCCAGGACAACCCTTGCCTAGACCTCAGGAGATGATTCATGGCAGGCTCGCTCAATCTGCTCCCTTTCCAAGTAGTGTGGGGTCTACAGGAAACACATACCGCTACCCTGTAGATGACATCAATGGGCCGACACCTTGCAAAATGCTCATACGATATGGTATGAAGCATCAACGTACAAAGGAGGTAGCCACTGGCTTTGCGATCCCCGGACGTGACTACCACGGTGATCCTATACCAGAAGAGTACTGCAGGGTAGAAGTGCTGACGGTCGTCCCAGGCTACGAGGATGACATGCTAGAAATTTCTGGTCCCGAGGGTATTGAGACACTCGGACAGGCCATTAATAATTTCATCCTGTGGCCTCGAAGAGATGTCCAGTTGACCCAGCCACCACCTTCCACGAAGCCACCCGAAACTTCGAGGAGTCGGCACTGATCTCGACCGTCAACAGGATCCAAACCCACCATCACCCCCCTGCTGCCGATCCTTCAAGAACCCCACCGTCAACATCGAAACCAAGCGGGATCTCCGCCACAAACAAGTACACCGGTCCGTGAGCCTGCCGTCCCCACCACCTCAAGACATGGAAGCATCGCCTTGGACACCACCGCCGCCACCAAAGAAGACCCAAGAAAAACCCACCAAGAAGAGGAAATTTTCTGTTCCCAAATTGGTTTCCCCATTCGAGCCGAAGAAGAAAACAGCTGGCACTGCCAAATTTTTGGAAGGGATTGCGCTTTCTCGCAAGTCAAGTACCGTGGACTTAGCTGAGCAAGAGAAGGCAGTAGAAGAAGCAAAGATCCGAGCACTAAAGATAGTGAGGCCAACATAGGATGACTATCAAAATGTCCCTGATAAATATGTACCCGGCAGGCCTCTACTGAGTTGGGAACGACTCCAAAAGCCCCGCTCTGGTATAAAAAGACTTCATGACTGGTACATGCGAGCGGCTCGAGTCGGGATCGACGCAATCCAAGTAAACATACCACCAGCTGCTTTCATAAGTGAACGAGACACGGCTTTCGTTACTTTTGAGGACATATGGTTGATGATGAACCTTAAGCGGCTCGACGTTCAGCTCGTCACGCTATTTGTATTGTAAGTGTACCTCTCGTACTAACATGAACTTTCATTTATTATTATTGACTTCTATCTTGTGCCTTGCAGAATGCAATATGATCAAGATGAGTTCGTGTACGGTCCTGGACTAAACAAGAATGAATTCAAACGGACTGGGTACCTAAGCCCGAAAAAAATATGCGAGAATGAGCACACCTTCCGAATTGGTGACGACAACGATAAATTGAATGGGTTATCAAAGAAAGACAAAGAAAGGAGAATCAAAGATCTGGAGAAGGATCATGAGACTAGATACGCCACCTACATAGGCAATGCATTGCTCCAGTACAAACATAGGGAATGCGTAGTTGCCCCTTATAACTTTAGGTAAGTATGGGTTCATATACATACATCAGCTTAAGTATCGGTTTATATAAATGCATAACAACTCGGTTTCGATCGTGCGCAGTGTGACCCTTTGGATATGCTTCTTCATTTATCCTAGGGACGGAAGGGTGCTGGTCTTTGACTCACCGACTACCTACATGAAAGATATGCAAAATTTCAAAGCATCGTAGAGCGGTAAGTTGAAAAAATATAGCATGCATCTTTTAATCGATGAGAGTTTAAGATTCTTTGCTAACCGATTCTTTTGAGATCATAGATGTTGGAGATTCTATAAACTAAGAGGTGAAGTGTTTGACGAGTCCATGGCGGGGCAGGAAATAAGATTTTTTTCACAAGTGGCCGGTCACGTAGAGTTATGAATCAATATCATGCATGTTACATATATAAGATGTTATTACAAGTAAATAACTCTATGCAATTTATGTAGTGCCACAAGCAACCAATCGG
>JADLZL010002576.1:0-149182 GCA_015844335.1 Chrysopogon serrulatus
TTGCAATCATATGCCATGTGGTTATTCATTCCACAAATTTCCTGAGAACAACCTTACGCAATCTTTTGTGACATGATTGAAGAATCCACAGATCTCACAAGCAGTTTTGGGTTGGCTAGATTGAGCATTTGTGTTACCTTGAGAAGATTACGCTTCCTCTTTCTTTGGCCTTACTTCCCCATTGTTGTTCAGGGCTGGTTCTGTTGATTCTTCTTGCCTTCCCACTTCTCTGTATCTTTAGCTTTCTCTAGAACTTTGTACGTGGATTGCTCTTTCTCATTGTCTGTTGCTTTGTCGGTCCTTTCCCAGGTAAGGTTGCGCCCCTGATTCCAGCCTCTTCCCCTTCCTCGCGTGCACTTTTGCACCTCCACCACCACCACTGTACTGCCCGCGACCCCCTCCGCCACCGCCGCCGCCGCCTCCTCGATTCATTTGGATGGAAACTGTAGGAGCCCGCTCACTCCTCACAGCCGAAGCAAAAGATCGGGAAATTGGATTTCCCCACAGATGACCCACGAACCTGGACAAATTTGGGGAAGATCTTGACTGGGAAGCACTAGGGTTTGGGGACTTGGGAGAAAGCGAAATCTGGTCGGAGTGGGGGGATGAAGTTGACTTCGAGTTGGGAGGCACCGGGTGCTGTCACCGACCTCCTGCTCACCATCCTCCCTGCATTCGCCGCGTGTCTCAGTCTGTGGAGCTTTTCCGAGAATACCCTTCACCAGCTGCAATTTAGGTGGTGACCGGAACCAGCGCTCCTGATTGGGCTTCCTGCTCTCTGTTTCCGCCCTCCCCGACACCACCGCATGTTTCGCCGGAGCAGCCTTCTCCGATTGCTCAGCCCATCTGAATTCAATCGAATTTCCTTCAATTTCACCGCCCTCTCCTCAATATCCTCGAGCAGGGAAGTATCTCGCATTCGGTGAATGCTTGAATCCCGTTTCGAGCAATCGAAGAAATCCACTCCTCTCGCCTTTCCTCGACGTCGGTGATCAGCCGTCAACGCCGGAAAAACCTCACCGTCCTTCAACCATGAAGTCTTCCCGTGAGAGCCTCTCCCGTTGCCCTGCCACGAGATATGCTCACGCGAGGGGATATGTAAATGTGAGCAGTTGCGTTTGCCTCGGGTTGGGGCGCTGAGGTGGGGAGGGGGGTGGAAGGACGCTGTCGAAGGAGGAGGCCCGGGGAGCCCGGAATCGCCATTGGCGGGCGCCACCATCCATCACGACACTTGATATCCATCCATCAACCATGACATCAGCTCTTTTGGCTGCTTTTCTTAAATGATACAGATCACTCGTAGCTTCATATGGTCTTCAAAGTTCATCGACCTAAGCATTACTTGCTCTTCGCGGCCTTGGTACTTCAGCGTCAAGCTCTCTGCTCGCAGTTCAGCACCGCATAGTCTATCTTATCGGGTCTCTAGCTTGCCCTTTACCCCTTGCATATAGTCCATCACAGCCTACCCTTGCTTGACTGTCACCATTTTACCATACAAGACTACTTTTGTACTTCGTATTCTCTGATGTTCACTTTATCACTCAAATCATCTTTACCTTTTTGGAGAAACATTTTTCTCATCATATAATTCATTTGAATGTCGCAGGAGAGCTTTTGCGATAATAATGCATGCAGCCAATTTAAATATAGTTTACACATATGAAGTTGTGTCACTGCCATGTGATGCCCCCATATCGATCCACATTGCAGTGGCGCCATAAGTGCCTGTGCAGTAACTAAATCTAATGTGTACATGGCATGCCGGCCTTCTTCTGATTTTATATACAATATTATTCTTGGATCGAAACTAATAAAAATTACTCGGTATATGGGCCAAATACACAGGTTTTAAGTCTAAATATAACATTTTGTCATCACAACATGCAAAGTACTAAATAGTGTTTGTAACAGCAGTAATAGCGGTAGCGGTGCCTTACTGCCACCACTATGACGTAGTGGCTCAAAGGTAGCACTTGGAACTTAGTGGCCGCTATTTGGCATAGCAGTGCCACTATACTGTCGGCGACCCTATGTAGTCCGCCTCGCTCGCACTACCGGAAAACCGCTCAATGCCGAGTGTCGAGACGGTTTGCGAGTGCTTTTTATTGGTTGCCGAGTGCTACACTCGGCATAAAAATACACTCGGCAAAGCTGGGATTTGCCGAATGTCGACACTTGGCAAAAAAAAAACACTCGGCATAACACTATTTTGCCGAGTGTGCGGCGCCGACACTTTCGGCAAACCCTTACGGGTGACGCCCGTTAACGGTTTCTTAGAAGTGTCAAAGGGAAGACACTCGGCAAATCTAGGTATGCGGAGGCTATGCAACTTGGCGAGATGTCTGAAAATTATGAAGGTTGGCGAGATGTCTTCATATTATATGCAGAGGCTATGCAAAAAAAAAAATTGGGAAGGTTTCATGAACATTGGCTCGGAAGATGTTTGGAAACCCAAGAAACAACGAGGATGTTTCATGATTTCATGTAACGCTTTGTGTAGGGTTTTCTAAGCGATAGCGTGCACACGTTTCGAAATCCTTTCAAAATTTTTTCATAGCCTCTGCCTACGAAATTAAGGCTTCTCGCCAAGTTTTATGATTTTCAGACTTTAGTTGCATTTTATAAAATTTTAAAAACCGTTGCACGCACCTTGCCCGCATGTGTTACGTGAATAAAAAGTTTGAAATTTTGGGTCTATCTCTGGATACGGCTGCAAATTGGACTCAATAATATGAATACCATTTTTGCATCCATTAAATTCAATTATCGGATCCACTTGTAGTGCAAACTTCCTTTGGGAGAAAATTCAAATTAATGGAATAAAGGAACATTATATATTAAACAGTTCCAAAAAATATCCAAAATCAAATATAGTGGCCCCAATATTATACAAGTTTAGCAAAAAAAATTTGAAAGCCAAAATCAAAAAAAAAATAAAGTTTGCCGAGTGTTTTTGGAAAACACTCGGCAAAAAATACCTAGATTTGCCAGTGTCTTCCCTTGACACTTTCGGCAAAAAAATAAACTAAAAAAAAAATTGATTTGCCGAGTGCCAGATCGAGGCACTTTCGGCAAACTTGGCGCGCCTACCTTATCCTCGCTGTCCCGGCGCCACCGCACGCCACACTCTCTCACTCACACACACACACACCTTTGCCGACGCCGCCGCTATGCATCCACCGCACCGCCCACCACCCACCGCCGGCCATCCTCGCCCGCGGCGCCGTCCACCGCTCTCCCACCACGCGGCCACCTCATTTCGCTAGAGCCCCGGGCTAGGGCGCCCCTCATGCCGGCCATCGGCCCGGCCCCGCCCTCCCTCGCCACCCCGGCCCCACGCGACTCAGCCCGGTCGGGCCGCCCGCCTCTGCCCGGCTGGAGGGCCCACCGGCCTCCCGGCCAGCGGCCAGCTGCGGCGAACCCTTGCCCCTCTCTGCCGGGCGGCGGCACACCGGCTCCCGGCCCTTGGCTGACTCCTTGGCCGAGCGCCGCCTCCCGGCCCGGCCAACCCGGCGCCTGGCCGGCCCGGCCCGCCCGCCCCCCTGCCTGCCTGCCCGGCACCTGCCGGGCTGGCCCGCCGCCCCTTCCGGCCCGGCCCCCCCCCACCGGCCGGCCCGGCGGCTTGCCCTCCTGGGCTACCGTTCTTGGCTGTCCCGTGCGGCGGAGGAGGGGAGGGGAGGAGGAGGAGCAGGGAGGAGGGGAGGACAGGAGGGGGTGAAGAAGGGGAGGAGAAGGAGAAAGAGAATAGGAGGCAGCCACCGCCGTTTCTCTCCATCAATGCTGCCCTACGGTCATCGTTGGCGTGGTAAGAATGCTCTTTTTCATGATTTGAGGCTAATTGGTGGTAGTACTAGAAGTAGTAGTATTAGTTGTAGTGCTAGTGTAGTAGTAGTAGAAGTTGTGTGGCCATGAAGTAGTATTAGAAGTAGTAGAAGTAGTACTAGAAGTAGTAGTACTAGAAGTAGTGGAAGTAGTAGTAGTATTAGTAGCACTAGTAGTAGAAGTGTTGCTCGGTACATCAGATCTCCGTCCTTGGCGTGTCGATGTGTCTTCCATTGTTAAGTGATTCTCGGCCATCGCGTTGTTGTTTCTTGCAGGTTTTGAATACCTCCCCATGTAGGGGAGGTGCTGCCGAAATTTTTTATTGATTGTCTTTTGTTTTTGCAGAGAAGATCCTGTTGGAGGCGAGTCGGTGATTCTCGGCAACCCCGATCGTCTCCCTCGGCGGTGCGGGTCGGCCTGCACCACGTCGCCTCGCCCGCTGCGGCGACACGCCACGGCCCGCTTAGCGACTCCACCGCCACCCAAGGTATAACTTCTCTTTTCCGTAGCATGGTCATGTGTCGTGTAAACCAGTTAGGCGTCTCCCGTTCGAAAGAGATAGGATTAGAGATATGCTATGCAGGTCATCGCATATCTCTAACCCCTATGTATTTCGGATTGTCCACGTTTTCTGGACGGCCCGAGAATGCGTAGATGGGGTTAGTTTCCATGTTACGCTTTTTGATCGGAGGCGGAGTTTCGGCATCACCTCCCCGTTGTTCTTGGATACACACACCTGCCGGGGACGTGTATTTGAGAAACGGGGGGGGAAAAGTACCAAAATTCTGCCTCCGATCGAAACAGAACATGGAAACTAACCCCATCTACGCATTCTCGGGTGGGATTAGGACCTATCCTCACCTATTACATGATAGGAACCACCTTGCATATATTGGCTTGTTACATTACTCGCTGATACATATGTTAGAGGATGGATGACCGAGAGTGGATGTACTCAGGCTGGCGAAGAGGGCAGGTGCCCACCGATGAGTGGACATTGAAGATCGATGCTTTCATAGAACGGGCATTTGGCCTTGCTGAAGAAGCGAATGCAGTTTGGTGTCCTTGCAGTAAGTGTGAAAATAGAAAGAGACAATATAAGGTGTGATCTTTAAAGGTTCTTCGAAAGAAATGTAGAAATAAAAATAAAATCAAGGCTTCCATAGCGGAGGCATACATTCTTGAGGAGGTATCGAACTTCACAACGACATACTATGGTGACAAACTCCCTTGCGTGCATAATCCACCCAGTCGTTACAATGCTGACGAGAATGAGTCGAACCTCGGCTTTTTCAAAGGGGGCTTCGGGCGCAAGTGCATCGACCAACAAGTCCTTGAGACTGATGAGTGGCGCAATATCATGCTATATCTGTTGACCAACCTTGATGAAGTGGAGCCATATTTGCGGTAAGTTCTCACCGAAGCTGGTTCCATATTCACGCCTTTGTTTCATCATGCTATGTGTTGACCAACCCTGTTGTTTCTCGTTGGTACAGGGAATTTCTTGATCAATTTAGAAATGAATCAATGGGGGAACCTACCCCCGCAGGAGTGTGATGCCATTCTTCAAAATGGGGCAGGAGGTGGAATGCGATTTTATTTCTTGGTTCCAAAACAAGGTACCCTTCTTAGGTATTTTCACATAGCATGTTGCACGCATGTGTGAATAATAGAATGGTCTAACCTACTCCATCCTGCAGGCCCAAAGTGATGTGACAATGAGTGCCTTGGGTTGAGACAGGTTGCTCATGGCTTTGAATATAGGGTCAGGTCATTTTACGGTTATGGCGTGAATGGTTCTTGCTTTCATACATCAAGCTATGACAAGGAGAATCGAAGAACCACATGTTCAGGAGTTTTTACACCCGGCCTTGATAATGTCGAGTATTATGGTAGAATTGAAGAGATATACAAACTCAATTTTAGAGGTTGCAAACCTTTAACTCCCGTCATATTCAAGTGTCATTGGTTTGATCCTGCAGTAACTAGACGGACACATGCTAATCTTGGGCTAGTCGAAATTCGACAGGATTCTGTCTTACCCGGAGATGATGTCTATATTGTGGCCTAACAGGCTACGTAAGTTTATTATCTCCCATATGCATGCAAAACCAAAGAGCATCTTAAGGGGTGGGATATTGTGCATAAGATATCACCGCACGGTAGAATACCAGTGCCCAACAATGAAGACTACAACTTAATTAACCCAACCACATACAGAGGAGAGTTCTATCAAGAAGAGGGACTAGAAGGAAGGTTCGAGATAGACTTAATTGGAGTGATCGAGATAGAGATAGACAACGAGTGGGTTGCTGACGAGAACGGAGGAGAGGAGGTGGTTAATGTGAAGGACTTACAAATGCTAGAACGATTGCATTTAGAGAATGAAGACAGCATTCCTCCTCCTGACTTAGACTTTCTTAACCGACAATTCGACTTGGTGGATAGTGATGATGAGACTTATGATCCAGCTAACCACGATCAAGAAGAATATTTCTAATATACATGTAATATTTCTAATATTATGTTTTGCATCTATTTCAATGTACTTGTTTATACGTGCTAATTGTTCTACTCTAATTATTTGCAGGTGATTGGGCGAAGAAGGTGGGTGGTTTGAGGAGCGTGCGGTCGCTCTACCCAAGTGAGCCTGACGGGTCAAGCGGCCAGGAGTAGAGGGGCGGGGAGGAGGAGGAGGGGCGAGGAGAGACCCCTCGCTCCTTTGTGCCGCTTGCACGACGGCGAGGAGCGGGGCGACAGGAGGAGGAGGAGGAGCAGCGGGTGGAGGAGGAGCAGCAGCAGGTGGGGGACGGGGAGGAGGAAGAGGAAGAGAAGGGAGGAGAGGGTTCTGCTGGCTCGGGTGTGTGCCATTGTGTATCTGCGAGGACTGGCGAGCCTTCCTCAGAGATCGATTCTTGTTGCCAGACGTCCGTTGGTTCGTCCTGAACCCCCAAAGTAAGTAAATTAAGATGTTATGAATACTTTTGCGTATGATATATTCAAAATATCATTAGAAACTAATAATCTTCTTAATCATGTGGGTAGGTCTTGGACGATCCTAGAGGTTGCCGGTGGTCACCAACGCCCGGTGAATGGCATCCTAGGACTTCTTGTGAGGGAGCACTTCCCTGGCTTAGTTTTGCATGGTGGAGTGATGGAGCCGGCCTACATGTGGAAGCACTACGAGTCGGCCCCTGATGAAGCAGATCTTCTTGGCCGTGTGTTTGACAACAAGGCACAGCGGATTAAGGCCAAGTTGTGGGTAAGTATTTCTTTCACTACATAGATCAATACATCACATCTATTACCCTTTCTTCCAATAATGAATGCATTTATGACACTTTACTCAATATGCAGGATTTCTACATATGCGAGCCAGGAATGGAGGAATTGGCGGATCGGGTGGCTACCCAGGCCTGTACGAAGCTCGTGCATGACATGCATTACGAGTCGCGCCTCCAGGTTATCATAAACTACTGTGCATGGTTCGAAAGCAGGAAGGTCACCAAAGCATAAGGAAGAAATATTTTCTTGACGGGACCCGATTACCTAAAAGGTATCATTCTTTTTAAGATTAAGTGTGATTGCTCTTATCGGTTATATTTCTTACTTGTTGACGTGTAGGCCATTCGAGTTGGTGCTCCACGCACCGAGAGATTCTTTGCTGGGAAGTCATAGTGGACAAGTGGTGCAGCGAGGGGTGGGTGGACCAGCACAACACTTGTCGGGAGCGGTGTCTTCAGATGCAAGGTCCAGCACACCACCAAGGAAGCCGTAGCCTCAGAGGATACATGCAAACATGGGTACGTGAATTCGTTTATTTACTCTAAAGTACAATAAGACATGTATTCTAATAATCTTGTTAATTTGGTTGCAGTCGAGCACACATGGTGGTGAGTCTTGCACCGAGTTCATGGTATATTCCATGGCACATAAGGGCAAGGCTAAGTCCGATGTCAGCTATAACCCAGATGACCCGCCGGAGGCGTATACCAATCTAAGCATCCACAGCCGCCTCTTCGAGTACACGTCCATGGCAAGGGAAGTACATGGCCCAGAATACGATCCGAGCACCCATGACCTTAATGCAGAAATTGTGATGAGGGTGGGAGGAGGCAAGAAGCATGGACGGTGCTTGGTTGGGCGGCGGCGTGATCGACCACGGCTTCCACGCCCAACCTTGTCGGTGTTTAGCCACCGATAGCCTGCCACGGGTTCCGTAGCGAGTTGATTCGGATCTCGGCGAATACTAGAACTTCGGCGATTCACGCAAGAGACACTCGGTTTATCTGGTTCGAGCCCTCGTCGTCGAGTAAAAGCTCTACTCAGTCGGCCTTGGCCTTTGCATTGGATTGATGTATGATTGTGTGTTCTTTCATGCTTTGTTACAAAGAGGGTGCTCGACCCCTTTTATGAGAGAAAAGAGCGAGCTTTGGTTCTAATCCTAGTCGGACTTAGTAGAGAGTTCTGTTCCTATTACAGAAGTTACTTTCTATCCGTCTAACTAGGGACGGGGCGTCTTCTACTCGGAATTGGTCCTTCTATCTTTGTCTTGTGGGTCCGTCCCGACGGCGGGAGTCACGTTGATGGGGAACCGTCTCGCCGGTCGCATCGACAAACCCCGAGCATTTTGAAGTTGAACTCGGGAGGCGACTTGTATCATGAGTGATGCTTGAAGTGGTCTTTCTTGAATTCTCTCCTCCTTTTAGATTTGTGCACCATAGGTGCACTCATTGAGTGTAGCCCCCCGAGCTTCTTGCTATTTATTTATAAGTATTTGGAGGGTCTTGGAAAATTTAGAAAAAGTTGAGGGTGTATACCTGCAGCCCCCCGAGCCTTTGTCCGAGTTCTTTTCCTTAAAAGTAGTCGGACGATGGCTCGGTTATCGCGGCGCCTATAGGTGCACTCAATGAAATATAGCCCCCGAGCCTCTTTGCTTTTTGGGACAAAATTTGGAGGATCTTGAGTAGCATGATGGCTTGAAATTGTAGCCTCCGAGCCTTCTCCGAGGTTCTTCTATGTAGGGATTTGGACAAAGGCCCGTGACTTTCTTTGATGGTTTGCTCTTTTTTTGTAGCTTTATGTCTTCCTCTTTATGGCTGGCCGTTGGTAGTGCGATAAAGGTTATATGCTTTTTACTCAGGTGGGAATATTCTCAGGATATGCTCCTTTCTTGTACTATTTCTTGTCCTCTTTTAAGTCTTGTCAGTGTCTTTCTGTCTTGGTGAACTTGGTCCATGTGCGCCGATCTTGTCCTATAAATAGGTCTTCTTTCTTCTTGGTCTTTCAGGGCCTTGAAGTTTGTTGCCTTCTGTTCTTGTGAGAATGATTGTTTGTGAGATGGATCAGCCCCCGGGCTTCTTTCTTTCTTTTTCAAGTATGGTCCTTTTAGTGGGTAGAAAGAATTTTTTTGAGACAGGGATTAGAGGCAGACTAATCCCGGAGTAGCATTGTGATTGGAGGCTCGTTCTGGTAGGTAGAAGAAGTCTTGAGATGTGCCTTATGCTGGGCCATTTTGCAGTCTCAGTTCTTCTTTTCTACTCTGCCAGACATATGCTCTGAGTGGGAGGGTTGCCGAGCCGCACTGTCCTCTAGTGCGGGCGGTTCAAAGCAGCGACCGCCCAACGCAGAGCTGGAGCCCTCTTGTTCACATGGGGTCCGATTCAACTTGTGTCTGGAGAGGCCCGATGTGATGCTTGAGAAGTCAGTGCTACTTTTGGTGATTTTGGATGCACTGTGTTAGTGTATCTAGGTTGCTTTGGATCTGCTCGGCCAGGACTATCTCAGAGGTAGTCTGGGTCGGCGACGGCTATCACCTTGGTGGCCTAGGGGTTCTACGTAATTGTTTTCTATGGCAGAATTCCACTGGGTTCCTTGTAGTTGTTGCTTTAGTTTTCTTCTGAATTCGATGGGTCTTGTAAGACTTATATCCTTGTATCTTGATGAGAGAATGAATTATTATCTGGATCTGAGTTGTTTGAAACTGTATCTGTTGGTTGTCTGCCTTCGTGCTTGACTTGTTATTTGATAAGATTGGTTGTCTGCCTTCGAGCCGACTTGTTTTCAGTAAGACTGGTTGTCTGTCTCTGAGCCGACTTGTTTTTTGGTACCATAGGCTTCGGTGGTGCTGGGTTCTTTGTCACCTTTGTAACGGTTTGGAATGTTACCATTGGCCAGTGACAGGATAAGACCGTTATCCCGGATTTTACTGGGCTCTTCCGTTATTACGCTATGTATCCGTTGGCCTTTTACCGTTGCTCTATTGAATGGGCCCTAAGCCAGGCCTTTCTTCCTCCTTATAAATTGGTGGTTTGGGGTAACTGTTCTTCTCCTTCGCTTCGCCTCTGTATCTTTCCTTTGCTCTTGTGCTTTTGGCCATTGCATAGGGAGAAAGAAAGCTACGAGCAAGAAGTTGGCTACTGACAAGCCTGTTCTTGAGGAGGAGGTTGACGAGCAGCTGAATCCTAAGTTTGCTGCAATGAAGGCGATGGCAAAGTCATTCCTGGCTCCGATTACCCAGGAGAAGCATTTGGTTGAGCTGGAGGAGTGGGGGATGATCCAGTCCAAGGAGTTGGCTGGTTGGTCCGCGCCTGGTGAGCATCGTGTTCCTGTCCCCTGTCCTGGGAAAATTGTTCTTTTTGTCTCTTTTGTTCGCGCCAGGATTTGTCTCCCAGTGTGTTCTTTTCTTCATAGATTTCTCCGCTATTTCTGTATCTTTCTTCATGATCTCACCCCAAATGTCCCCCTCTCTGAATCTTTTTCGATTTCTTTTTCATCTCAAGCCGCAGCCCCGCTCGGATTTCCTCCACACCCTTGGTGGATGTGGGATTCAATTTCAGCGAGCAGGGGGCGTAAGTCGAGCCACTTTTTTTGAGTATGATCTTGTTGAGTCTATGAAGGATTGGCGCTCCGAGTGGTTTTATCTTTGGAAATCTAGATGGTGGTGATGGTGCTTTGGCCTTTGAAACCTACTCACGGAGTCCCTTTGTTTATAATGATCGGTGGGAAAAAGGAGCAGCTTAGCGCCTGCCGACTTGTTCTTTTTCATTTGCTTTTTGATAGGATTAGATATCGAAAGCGAGAGCAGTGCATGGGGCTTTGCTATAGTGGCTAGTTATCTTCGTCACCGAGTACAGCCTTTAAAAGCTAGGGAGCATTTTGGCTTTGAGTACTCTGGTGCTGAGGATCCATCTCGGATGGTAGCCACTACCGAGTTGTCTGATGATGAGGTGCTTTTATGCATCCAGAAGATTTTGAAAGGTGCTGTGGTGGTCCCAATGATTGGTTTTGAATATTCTGCTGCCAAGCCACCTCCTGCTGTAAGTTGGTTGTCTTTCTTTTTCTTTTATGCTTCTGAGTGCTTTTGAATTGTTTCTGACTTGCTTCTGTATTTTTGTAGCCTTTTGGCAGAGACTTTAATGTGGATGCGTCTCTCTTTGTTGATGGAGATTGCTCCTCTTCTGGCTCCTCCGACCGTTAGCCATGCGGTGGTGGAAGGCCGAGTTGTTTTGCCGGGGGTTTCTGAAAAGGAACTCCCTCTTCAGTATGCTCCCTATCGGCCCGGTGCCGCTTCCCGAACTACTCGTTCGGGTGGAAAGAGGGTTGCGCCTGGTGATTCTTCTTCTTCTAGCGGCCCGAAGCGGGCTCGTACTTCTTCTACCCCTCAGCCTTCAGGTAACATTCTGATAGGTGAGAATTTGCTTTTATTTTATCCTATTTCTTTTATTTAGTGTTTGGTCTTGATTCTTCTTTTTTGGTAGATGGTGATACCGTCCTCTTGTATGAGGATGAGACTGAAGATGTTGATGATTTCTCTCTTCTTCGTCGGTGAGTTGTTGACTACTTACGATTTTGGCGTAGATTTTTCTTCTATTACTTGACTTTTGGTATGGTTTTCTGTAGCCCCCGGGGAACTTCTACTTCTTCCCCTGACTTGGAGACCTTGCCAGGCTCTACTCTTTCTTCTGCCGAGTTGTTAGCAGGCCTGAATGAGGTTATGCCGCCTCCTCCTTCTCGGCCTCTTCTTGCTCTCCGGCGTGTTCCCCGGTATGGATTTCTTCCGTCTAAGTTCTTTTTCTTCTTTTGTTTTCATCGTCTTAATAATTTTTGTCTTTGTAGGCCGTCTTCTACAGTTCCCTCTATTCTGGCTTCTGATTCAGAGAAGACCGCGAGTGTAGATGTTGCAGGTCAAGTGTCTTCTGCGCTTGATCCTCATCCAGCTGTAGAGTCGGCCCTGGTGGTGGCAGACGTGGTGCCATCCTCCTCTGCGGCTGTGACTTCTTCTCTTCCTGTTGCGGAAGTTGTCGTCACTTCAGGGGGAGAGCACTTGCCTCTTGCTCAGCCCCTGTCTTCTTCTCGTCCTCGGATTGGATGTTCTTCTCCTTTGTCTCCTCCTCTCGCTCCTTGGGATATGATTCGAGATATGAAGTTGGTGCAGGAGTTGGAGGCGGAATTTGATCCGAGTTCTCGCTTGCGAGGACTTGAGTCTGAATGGGGCTCAACTCAAGCCTCAATTCAGTCTTTTGCTCAGCGATTCCAGGTGAGTTCTTTTGTGCTTCATTTATCGTTTTGAAAATTCTTCTTTTCTGATTGCTTTATTCTTTTTGCTTTGTAGAGTTTTATCAGCGATTCTGACCTCTTTTTTGGCTCAACTGAGTCACAAAAGAAGTTGTTGGAAGAGCTAGCTTTTTTCAAGTCTGAGCTTGACGCTGAGCGTGAAGGACGTCAGCAGTCAAAGAGTGTCTTGCGGGCCCAGATTGTTGAAGTCGAGCAGCAGAAGTCGGCTATCGTAGAAGCTGAGAAGGATACTTCGAGGAAGCTTAAAATTCTAAATAGTGATTTCCAGGGTAACTTTCTGGCTGTTCTTTATGCCTCGTTTACTTGATATTGTCTCTTGCTGACTTCTTTTTGCCTTGTTTTTGAAGCTTTGAAGAAGAAGTACTCTGAGGAGACTGGGGCTTTGAAGCTTGAGGTGAAGAACTTCCGCAACGAGTCGGAGAAGGTAAAAGAAGATGCTGAAGAAGTCCTTGCCAGAGCTCAGTTGATTAGGCGTGGCACTGATCTAGATCTTTTGCAGGCCAAGTTGTCAGTAGAGGACTTGTCGGCCCGTCTTAAGGCCTCGGAGGAGAGGCGGGAAGTTCCCTGGAACTCTGTTCGGAAACTTTCCGGTATGCTGAGGAAACCGGAAGATGCCGGCTTGACCTGGGTTCAATTTCTTCCTCAGCTGTTCACCCGAGTTGTCGGTTTGGTGAAGGATGGGATCCTGGTTGGTGTCCAAGGCGTCTTAGGGCGTATTCGGTTGATTAATCTGGATGTGCCCCTTGAGAGGATCTTGGAAGGTGCGGCGACCCCCGAGGCTGAGCAAGCTCTGACCCAGGCTAAAGCTGTCGTCCTAGATTTTGCTCGACAATTTGTTGAGCTTGTCGAGGTAGATTCTATAGCTGTGGGTGATAATCCTCCGCGGTAATACTTTGTACCTTTCATGAGGCATTTTGTATAAACTTTTGTCTTTTCGACTTTGTTTTACTAATGGGTTAAAAGTAGTGTTCTTGCTTTCATCTAAAAGTTCTTCGAGTTCTTGTTTGGTGAATCGAGCTTGTTTCTTGCTCTCATCTAGGTCTACGGAGACGCTAGGGTATTTCAGACCATAGGCCCTCATCTGAGTTCTGTATCCTAGAAGTCGGGAAAGGTCGAGCCATTTTTGCTCTCATCTAGTTCTGAAAAGAAGCTAGAACTTTTTCAAACCGTAAGCCCTCATCCGAGTTCTGTGTTCTAGAAGTCGGGATAGGTCGAGCTCTCTTTGGTCTCATCTAGTTCTGAAAAGAAGCTAGGACGTTTCGGACCGTAGGCCCTCATCCGAGTTCTATTATCTAGAAGTCAGGATAGGTCGAGCTTTCTTTGCTCTCATCTAGTTCTGAAAAGAAGCTAGGACGTTTCGAACCGTAGGCCCTCATCCGAGTTCTGTTATCTAGAAGTCAGGATAGGTTGAGCTCTCTTTGCTCTCATCTAGTTCTGAAAAGAAGCTAGGACGTTTCGGACCGTAGGCCCTCATCCGAGTTCTGTTATCTAGAAGTCGGGATAGGTCGAGCTTTCTTTGCTCTCATCTAGTTACGAAAAGAAGCTAGGACGTTTCGGACCGTAGGCCCTCATCCGAGGGATTACGTTATCTAGAAGTCGGGATAGGTCGAGCTTTCTTTGCTCTCATCTAGTTCTCGAAAAAGAAGCTAGGATGTTTTAGACCGTAGGCCCTCATCCGAGTTCTGTTATCTAGAAGTCGGGATAGGTCGAGCTTTCTTTGCTCTCATCTAGTTCTAAAAAGAAGCTAGGATAAGTTCCTTCTGAATGGAGATTTTATTGATAATTCAGGGTACATTTGATCTTGAATTTATGCAAAGAATCATCGTAGCTGGGATATGTACCATGAGTTTTTTACTGGTGCTCCGTCTTCGGTCATTAGCTTGTAAGAACCCGGTCCTATTACTTTTGCTATTATGAAAGGTTCCTCCCAAGGACTGAGTAGTTTATGCCTTCCATCGGTTTTCGGATTCTTGAAGGACCGGGTCTCCGGCTTGTAGGCTTCTCACCTGAATGCTTTTATCATAATGTCTTCTTAATCCTTGCATGTATCTTGCTGATTGTAATGTTGCATTGATTCTAATGTCCAAATTAAATCTGCTTCTCCTTCATTGCTTCTCCTTGCATTGATTCTTTGTCAATTTCTAGTCTTCTTGTTTCTTACGCCTCTCCTTTATTGTATTGTTCAATCTTTGGAGATGTTCAGATTAAATCTGCTGGTAGTACGGCTTCTGACACATAGACCAGGAAGAAAGGTGAGTAGCCGGTGGCTCTGCTTATTTGAGTTCTTAGTCCCTAGACTACTTTTGGTAGCTCGTCTATCCATTTTGATCCATAATCTTTTAGATCTTCATATAATCTTAGTTTTAAACCAGCTAGTATGAGGCCGTTGGCCCTCTCGACTTGTCCATTTGTTTATGGATGAGCGACTGATGCGTAGTCTATACTGAAACCGCAATCTTATGCCCAGCTCTTGAATTCATTGGCTGTGAAAGGTGATCCTAGATCTGTGATTATCCTGTTTGGTATTCCAAATCTATGCGTAATTTTTTGAATGAATTCTTGTGTTTTTACCGAACTGTATTTCACCAAAGGTTTGTATTCTATCCATTTGGTAAATTTATCAATGGCCACGAAGATGTATTCGAATCCCCTTTAGATTTCTTGAGTGTGGTCCGACTTGGTCAAGTCCCCGACATGAAAACGGCCATGTAGGTGGAATGCAAATTAGATTATGAGCTGGAACATGTGTTTGTCTTGCGAACATCTGGCAGTTTTTGCAGTGTTTGACCAATTCTTCGGCGTCCTTTAGCGCTGTTGGCCAATAGAATCCCGATCGGAATGTTTTTCCGACTAGTGTTCTTGAAGATGCGTGATTTTTACAGCATCCTGAGTGCATTTCTAGTAATATTTCCTTTCCTTCTGATGTTGGAACACATTTTAGTAGTACTCCTGATGATGCTGCTCTCTTATAGAGATTATTTCCTACCAGGGCGTAGTTTTTGCTTCTTCTGATAATCCGAGTTGCTTCCGTTTTATTGTCTGGCAGTTTCTTTCTTTGATGTAATCTATGAATACTTGCACCCAAGTTATGTTGTCTGAATTGATTGTCAAGACTTGCTCTTGTTCTAACTTGTTTTCAGGCGTTGCCTCATTTGGTCCTTTTGATTGAAGGCTTGGCTAGCTCTTTGACAAAGACCCCGCTGGCACTTTTGCTCTGTCTGAGCCAAGTTTGGCTAGTACATCTGCGGTGATATTTGAGTTCGTAGTATATGATGAATTTCTAAACCTTGGAAATTTTTCTCGAGTTTCCGTATTTCTACACAGTAAGCATCCATATTCTCTTTGGTACAATCCCAGTCTTTATTTACTTGATTGATAACTACCGCTGAGTCTCCATAGACGAGTAGTCTTTTGATTCCTAGCGATGTTGCGACCTGCAGTCCATGAATGAGAGCTTCATACTCTGCTTCATTGTTAGTGGCTTGCCATAGAATTTGTAAAACGTATTTGAGTTATTTTCCATCTGGTGCAATGAATACTCCTGCCCCTCCTAGTTTCAAAGAAAATGGTCTAGGATGACGTCTAGAGTGGGTTGTTGTATCTCAATCCATTCTGCGATGAAGTCGGTTAGTGCACGAGATTTGATTGCCTTTCTTGGAGTGAATTCTATTTTGAGTGCTCCAAGTTCTAACGCCCATTTTGAGATTCTTCCTGTTGAGTCTCGATTTCTTAAGATATCGCTGAGCGGGAAATCACATTCTGACGATGATTTTGTGTGCTTCAAGTAGTGCCCGAGCTTCCTTGATGTTATTAGGATTGCGTAGAGTAGTTTTTGTGCGTGAGGATATCGACTTTCGATCATTGTGAGTACTTTTCGCCGATATAGTAGACTGGCCTTTGGACTTTGTAGATGTGTCCTTGTTCTTCTCTTTCGACTACAATGGCAATGCTTACTATTTGAAGTAGTTGCCGTGATGTAAAGCATGAGATCCTCTCCTTTCTTGGGTGGCACTAATACTGGGGATGTGCTGATGTATGCTTTTAGTTTATCGAAGGCTTCTTGTGCTTCCTCGTTCCAGGTGAATTTGTCTGTCTTCTTTAGTAGTTTAAAGAAGGATAAGCCTTTTTCTCTGAGTCTTGAAATAAATCTGTTGAGAGCGGCCATGCAACCTGTCAACTTTTGTAGATCTTTTATATCTGCAGGTGGGCCCATATCAGTTATTGCCTTGATTTGTTTTGTGCTTGCTTTGATTTCTCTCTGATTGACTAGAAATCTGAGTAGTTGAGTTGACGATGATACGCCAAATACGCACTTATTTGGATTGAGTTTCCACTTCCATCTTTTGAGATTGTTAAAAGTTTGTTGTAGATCTTCTATTAGCGAGTCCGGGTTCTTTGTTTTGACGACAACGTCATGCAGATATGCTTCTGCGTTCTTTCCGATTTGGTCTCCTAAATAAGTCTGGATTGCCCTTTGATAAGTTGCTCCTGCATTTTTTAGTCCGAAGGACATTGTCTTGTAACAATATGCTCCGAATGGGGTGATGAAAGAAGTCTTGCTTTGGTCTTCTTCTTTTAGTGCAATTTAGTGATAGCCTGAGTAGCAATCCAGAAAAGATAACAAGGCTATTCCAGCTGTTGAATCCACTATTTGATCAATCCTTGGTAATCCGAACGGATCTTTTTGGACAATGTTTGTTGAGGTCGGTGTAGTCGACGCACATACGCCATTCATCTGTGTTCTTTTTGTGTACTAGGACTGGGTTGGCTACCCAATCTGGATGTAAGATCTCCTTTATGAAGCCGGCTGCCAATAGTTTGGCTATTTCTTTCTTTATTGCTTCTTTCTTGTCAGGTGAAAAATGTCGTAATCTCTGTTTGATTGGTGTTGCTCCTTTGTTGACTTCTATTTTGTACTCAGCCAACTCCCCTTGGGACTCCTGGTATATCACCTGGTTTCTAGGCAAATATGTCTTTGTTGTCCCTTAAGAAGTTGGTGAGCGCGAGTTTCTATTTGATAGGTAGATGAGCACTGATAGTGGCTGTTTTGGATGGGTCGCTAGTCCCTAAATCAATCTTTTTTCCTTCTTCCTCCAGGCTGTGGTAAGGACAACTTGTTTTTTGGCAGGAATTTCTATTTCTTCTATTCTCACTTCAGCTGTTGCTGAGTTGATTTCTCCTTGTACTTTTAAAGATATCTGTATGGCTTGCACATCGCATTCGTAGGCACGTTTCAGATCTCCTCTGAGAGAGAGTACTCAGGTGGTCCCGGCATCTTGAGCGATAAGTAAGTAAGGGTAATGTGGAATAGCTAAAAATTTTGCCAACGCTGGTCTTCCCAATATTGCATGATAAGATGATTTAAAATCTGCAACTTCAAATTTGATGAGTTCGTAGACGATAATTTGTCGGGGTTCCAAATGTTCTTGGCAGAGTTATTTGTCCGAGAGGCATTGCTGGCCTCCGGGTACTATTTCAGAGAAAGGTACACTTGTTAGTGTAATCATTTTTGAAAATTCTGGCCCCATTTTTCTTAAGGTATCTCGCAAAAATGATGTTGAGCCCTGCTCCTCCATCGATGAGTACTTTGGTTATTGTTATAGCTGCGATTATTGGTCCGAATACTAGTGGGTATAGCCCTGCGTTTCCGACGCTTGTCCATTGGTCCTCTCGTGAAAACTGGATTGGATATTGAGACCAGTTTAAATATCGTAGAATCTCCATGCTAGTTTGTCCTTTTGCTTACTCCTAGACCCTAGGACTCCTGAGAATATTACTGCTACTGTTGCTCTTGGATTTTAAAACCCGTTGTCTGCTGGATTGTTATCTTTTTCTTTCTTTTCTGTTTTTTCTTCTTTTTCCTGCCTGTCTATCTTCATATATTTTTCTTGGGATATTCGACATTCACCCATCGGGTGAATTCCTGTTGGATGATAGATGTATTTTATCTTCTCGAGTTCTTCAAATTTTCTGGCTGGGTAGAATTTCTTTCTTTCGGTAGCGGCCACTGTATTATCCGAATATCTTTTCTTATTGTGGTATTCTTGTCTGTTGTCCGAGTTATTCCACCTTCCTGAGTTGTCTTGTCTCTCCGAGTTGTTTCTTCTATCGTGGTTGTTTCTGTTATCTGGGAATCTCTCCCGTGTCTTTTCTTTTGTCGTAATCATCTTTTCGATTTGTTCTCTTGAACTCTTCGTTTGTTCGTGGGTTTTCTTTGCAAAAATTGTGAAACATCTATCTTACTCTCAGGCCATATGAGAATGCTTCAATCACTTCTCTTTCGGTAATATCATGTACTTGTGCCCTTAGTTCTCCAAATCTTCTATAGAAATCCCTGAGACTTTCTCCTTGATTTTGTTTTAAACCTTTTAGCTCGGCTTGTGTTATTGGGTGTATGAGTATTCCTGCGAAATTTTCGCAAAAAACCTTCTAAAGATCCCCCATGTTTTGATTGATCCCGGTCGTAATTTGTCGAACCATTGTAGTGGTAGAGTTTCGAGTGCCATTGGGAAAAATAGTGCCTTAATGTTGTCATCTCCCCCGGCTAATTCTATTGATTGGGAGTAGATTCTGAGCCATTGCATTGGTTCTGTCTTGCCGTCGTATTTCGAGTGGTTTAATGGCTTGAATTTGTGAGGTAGTCTGACCGTGAGTAGTCTTTCCGTAAAACAGGGGAATCTGTCGGGTACTTTTTCTGATTTGTAGTCGGAATCCGCTTGGCTGTTATATCTTGTAATAGATCTGGGAGGACTTCGAGGAGGGGTTGGTAGCCTGTCATGATTTCCCCCGTTCTCTCAGCCCAATCGTGATGCGGTTGAATTCTTCTACTTTGATTTGGGACAGATAACCTTTCGAATGCGGAAACTCTCTGACTTCTTTGGCTTGTTTGCTCGGATGGTACACGGCGAGGAGCTATTCGGTCGTCTTGTATCCTTTGTGCGGTTGTTCTGAGCAGGCTCCTGAGCCTGGCTTGTTCTTCACTTGGTCGTTGTATGGCGTCGATTTCATCGATTAACTCTTGTATTTTGTTGATGGGGTCAAGTCTGGCCCTTGCTGTGGCTCATCTTTCTTCGGCTTCTTTTTCAGCTCTTTTTTCATTGTACTCGGCTAGTTCTTCTTCATATTTACACCACGCTTCCCTGCGTTCCTGTATTCGATTCCTCCTTCCTCCTCTCTTCTTGTTTCTTCTTTTTCTGGCTGCTCTTTGACTATCAGTTTCTCCATCCCTGGTTATTGAATTAGGCGGGATATCGGCTTCTGATTCTTCCGAAGACCGGTAGTCGGGTTGAACTGGTGGTACCAGGGGTTGCCTGATCATGTAGACTTCTTTGTGTATACCGAGCGAGTAGTCGGATCCTTCCTCATTTAATGACCTTTCGTATTGAAAAGGGAGGGGAACTGAGTACTTATCTTGTTCTGAAGTTATGCCGTTAGATTCCATCGTGCTCTGGATGATGTTCTGATACGTCCATGCAGTATTGCTGAGGCCGAAGTAGAAAGAACTTGGCGTGTTTCGAGTACTTGGTTCTAGAACTTCCTCTTCCGTCAGCTTGAGTTTTGAAAAAAATTCCAGATATCTCCGGCTCTGGTTCCGAAAGAAGTCGACCGTGGGGAGCTCCATGATCGTCCGCCTCGCAGATCCAGCTTCCGAAGATGAAGGATGATCCTCTTGGAAAAAACATCGTGTGTAGGTCTGCTGAGCTCTTGACGTTGAATTCATCGAAAGCCCCTACCTGGCGTGCCAGCTGTCGGTGTTTAGCCACCGATAGCCTGCCACGAGGTTCCCATAGTAGTTGATTCGGATCTCGGCGAATACTAGAACTCGGTGGTTACGCAAGAGACACTCTGTTTATCCTGTTTCGAGCCCTCATCGTCGAGTAAAAGCTCTACTCCAGTCGGCCTTGGCCTTTTGCGTTGGATTGATGTATGATTGTGTGTTGCTGTCGCCTGTTACAAAGAGGGTGCTCTGCCCCCTTTTTATGAGAGAAAAGAGTCAGAGCTTTGGTTCTAATCCTAGTCGGACTTAGTAGAGAGAGTTCTGTTCCTATTACAGAAGTTACTTTCTATCCGTCCAACTAGGACAGGACGTCTTCTACTCGGAATTGGTCCTTCTGTCTCTGTCTTGTGGGTCCGTCTTGACGGGAGTCACGTTGATGGGGAACCGTCTCGGTCCCGCATCGACAAACCTCTCCCAGATTCGAGCAAGGAGCACGAGCGGCGCCCCGGGCATACGACCTAGGCCTAGCCCTACACAGCACCGGGTGGACACACTAGAGGTAATTTTTCTTGTATTCGTTATTGATTAATTTAATCATACCTTACTTCTCTGATATTAACATGTGGGTTGAATTTTGTAGGCGGCGCTGGAAAAAGAGAAGGCAACGGGAAGAGTACCAAGAGGAGGGTAGACGCGGAGCGGGCCGCCGAGCGGGCAGCCCTTGAAGAACATACAAGGCAGATGGAGGCAAGGATGGCGGAGATGGTTCGGTACATGTAAAGCCTTGGGGGGCATCCAGGGTGCACCGCCGCTTCCTCAGACACTCCTCGCTCCACCTACACTTGTGGTCCCGGTCCCACCTCAGCTACACTTTACTCCAATGAGTATATGACCATTTTACTATGTATGTTTATGTTTAGGGTCAAACAACAACAGTACTTGCAACCTAGTTAGATACTTTAGTCTTGTATGATGGTCAAACAACAACAGTACTTGCAACCTAGTGAACAATAGACACTTTAGTCTTGTATGATTTACTTTTACTCACACATGCAACATCTTCTCTTCTGTGCAGCCTGCATCGGCGGCATCAAATGATGGGCCTCGTGTATTCGGAGAGTCGCCGGGAGGATCTCACGTAGGGCCTTCTCACCTCGGGCCGTCGCCATAATAATTATGTTTATTCTCTTTCAAACTTATGCTTATGATGGACCTGTGACTTGTGAGCACTTGTGTTTGTTTTCGAGAACTTTCATGGACTTGTGACTGTGACGGACTATTTGTGGACTTGTTTGTGTGTTAGTTTTGTGAGATATGTGATGATGGTGCTATATATATTGTGAGCAATGTTTATTGTGAGAAATATGCTTGTAGATATATATATATATATATATATATATATATATATATATATATATATATATATATATATATATACATGTATGTATGTGTCATCTGTCATCTTTTCTCTGTGATATGTTGTTTGGAATAAATGTGATATGTTGTTTGGACCAAATGCAAAAAAAGGACACTGTTTGGTCAATTTGCCGAGTGTATTTACCTTAACACTCGGCAAATCTGCCATTTAGGGCACACCTAGGAACAAGGTTTGCCGAGTGTCAAGCAAGACACTCGGCAAATGTACCATGATTTGCCGAGTGTTTTTAGAAAACACTCGGCAAATCGCCACCGCTTGACCTCCGTTTGCCTCTTTTTGCCGGCCGACACTCGGCAAAACGTTTGCCGAGTGTCCAATAAAAAACACTCGGCAAATCTCTTTTTGTCGTTAATTTTTTTTTTCCGTGAGTTCTTTGCTGAGTGTTACACTTGGCAAACCATTTGCCGAGTGTTTTTTGGTGTTTGCCGAGTGTCGTGGACACTCGGCAAATCGCCTGTTTCAGTTGTGTCGATATCTCCTTTCAATGATGAGTGGATCTACTGGTAGAAAAATGAATTAATGATGAGCTACTAAATCAATAGGGAACATCATGTTTGTTTTTTTAATTAAGTTGCACCGAGACATCAACTATTCGAGTGCAACTTAATATCTGGCTAATTACTTATTCTTGAAGTTCCTTGTTTACTAATCTATCAATAATTTATTTTCTAGTTGCTATAAATGTGTGCGAAGGCCATTACTCATGATATACATACATATATTTATGCTTGTTTAATTCGTTAGATGTCTCTATATATTGAAATTTAGCTTTTGCTATAGCATCCTCTATCCGCGCGCGATCTACTACATAGACACCAATAATCCGCTACAAACCTGCTAGTTCGATAACATGGCGAGTATAGTTCAAAACCATAAAATCAGGCAAGTACACATGCATGTAGGGAGGCAAGTGGTGGTGCATCTTGGATTCATCTCGCGGATGGGCCACCTGCGGAGAGCAAAGCTGAGATATCACCCCTAGAGTTGCCCTGATGCTACTGTCCGACTCACGAGCTTCCTCCAATGCCAAGCTCTCCTTCAGCTGCGCCACCACGGTAGCCATTGATGGCCTTTGAGCAGCATCATCTGACGTGCACTGGTTCGCAGTGTCCACCACCTTCCACATGGAGTTCACATCGTAGGCACCTTCCAGCCGCGCATCGGCGATACGACTGATGTCTTCACCTGCTGTTATCATCTGATTGACACGCTGAACGATGTGGCCATGGCCTGGCAGTAACGGAGCCTTGCCGGTGGCTACCTCTAGTAAAACAACTCCGAAGCTATAGACGTCACTGCTCTCGGTGAGCCTGCCAGTGTGGTAGTACCTGAAGAAACAGCAGGCACAAGAGAGCTAGCGTTCAACAAGAAGTGATGCTATTACCAATAAGATTATTTCATTACTTTCAGAGGCATACTCACTCTGGATCGATGTAACCCGATGTGCCAGCTGCAGTGGCTGATATGTGAGTCTGACTGTCACTTAGATAGGTTTTGGAAAGCCCAAAATCTGCTAGTTTGGCTTCCAGATTTCGACCCAAGAGAATGTTGCTGCTCTTCACATCACGGTGAATTATTGGAGGGTTGCAACCTTTGTGCAGATAATCCAGGCCTATAATATGTATGGCACAGCAGGAAGTTCAACAAAATCAAATTAAGAATGCAGACCGTATACGCAGGTATTTGCTTATTAAGGGAACATTTTTTTCCTCGAATTTGAAATACCTTGCGCAGCTTCAAGCACTACTCGTACACGTGTTCCCCAATTCAAGGTTTCAGCAACACCATTTTTACCTGCATTGTATCAGCAGACAAGAACATCGTTAATAATGGACATAATTTTCTATTTCCAGCTTTTTACATGAGTAAATTGGACAAGTTACACAAAACACGAACTAACAATTTCATAAATTGAATACACACTTACGTCATAGAGTGAATAAAGGAAATAAAGCGTTTTCCATAGTAGTGTTTATTAGATGTTCAGATAGAACAAAATAAAGGGAGTCTAGCTCCCGTAATTAAGAACGCCAAATGCCTGTCCAAAAAGGTTTTTCTTTGAGACATTAAAATATCTAGCAATTAATCTCAGAAGCAAAATGCCTCTCATATTTCAGATGAGATTTTAAAACATGTGACATGTTTGATTACTAATTAGTACTTTAGTAGTCAATAATCAGTAGCTGTAAGCACAAACCTCTCAGATGATCAAGAAGACTGCCTTGAGACAGGTATTCATAAACCAGTGCCAAGTGATCTCCTTCCCAGCAGTAACCAACCAAAGAAACTAGATTCCTATGATGCACCTTTGTCAAGCTCTGAACCTATTTAACAAGGTACAAAACACATAGGTAATCATAATAATCATAAAAAATGGGCTTCTAATATAATTAAGTTTTCCGTGTACTTTTTTTTATTATTATTATGACTGAATACAACACCATACCTCAGCCAGAAACTCATCCAGCCCATGTAGCGATGACTCAGAACGCATCTTGACAGCAACCTCAGTACCGTTTTCTAATCGGCCATAGTACACACGGCCAAAACCTCCATGTCCTATGAACCCTTCGAAATTATTAGTTATCTTCTTCAGATCTTTGTACGTGAACTGTCGATTCTCACTATTTTGCAGGTTGCCCACGTTGTCTTTCGCACTTCTTGGAACATTATTCTCAAGTTCTGTATCTCCCGCAAGATCATCATATGTAGATTCTGGTCGCACTAGTCTCAGACATATATAACAGTTTTAGAAAACTAAAAATATCTGTATACTTAATGCAGGTTACAAAAAAGAGTAAGTACACACCGTTGGGATGTAGTTTCTTTCTCCTGATGAAATATCCAAGAACAAGTATAGCCACTACCAGCACAGATACCCCTATTGAGACAGCTTTAGCAATTGTCCTTTTTCTTGATGGATTTGTTCTTTGAGTGCACAGAGGTCCAATCACAAGCTGATCATAGCTAAAATTGAAAAAGACACTCAGATCAGCTAAAAAAAAAAAAAAGAAAAATCATGTCTTTGAGAATCACATAAAACAGCTACAAAAAATTTTTGAAGCATCAAGAAGTACGGGAAGTCAAAACCTGAAAACAAGTCCTGTGTGATTATTTTTACAAAAAGATTCTGGAAGCGGACCACTCAGATGGTTGCCAGACAACTTTCTGTAGAAGGTGACAGTCAAATGGTAATGTCCCAAACATGGAATAAATTTGCAGCCAAATACATTTACTTACAGAACTTGAAGTGATGGCAAACTTAAGAAATCAGGTATTAGCCCGTATAAGTTGTTATTAGACAAATCCCTGAAAAAATGTATCATGTACGCAAAACTTATGAGGAATGTCAAATGTCAAAAATCATATAAGAAATTATTCTTCATACAAAATAGTGGTATTATCAATATTAATGTCAACTTACTCTTTTCCACTCTCTGTTTGATGCTTAGTATTAATGTACGTGCATGGTCAAATATTCTAAGCTTGTCATATAAATCTGCCTAAATTTGAAATAAACCACTATATATGTCAATACTTTCGTGATATTATCAATATTAATTTTAGTGAAATAAAGCAGCAGGAGTTGTGGATGTTAAAGAATTTCAAATAAAAAAGAATGAGAGCGGTGCTAATAGTACTATGTTACAATCCCCTAATATGCTGCCGCTTCCCTTTCTCTATGAAGTGAATTTAATCACAAGTGGTAGCTGTAAAGTTTCTAAAATTACTCTAAGCCAATAAAATCGTACGAATTGAAATAATTGTTAGTAGTCAGCGAAACACTGTTCTAGATCTAGCACTCACAAAGTTTGGAGTGCCGTGAGCAATGTAAAGTTGGGAGATATTTCACCACTCAAGTTGCTGTTAGAGAGATCCCTGGATCATAATATAATTTTCAAGTCACACACATGTAACAACCACAAACGTAAGAATCACGATGCAATATGTTCCAAACTATGTTTTCAAATACTCACAGTGATATTATTCTAGGAGGGTCAGGACCTGTATTGTTGCATTTCACGCCGTTCCATAATGTATCTGGGAAACATGGATCTCCCGTCCAGTTTCTCTTCACTCCATAGTCGAGTTTGATACCCATAATAGCATCAACTAGCATGGCACAAATGATGAATGTGATGATCAGGTCATGACATGATTATATACAGTTAAGTAAGGTAGGAGGCGGTAGTTTCTTTGCACAAGGAGACATGCGCAAATTATGAGTCCTTCCTAGTACAGATTAAATATAATTTTATTATGTATTTAGACATAACGTATATTTATGTATCAAAAACCATATATACTAAAAGAGCTACCAGAACGACTTATAGTTTACAATGAACTCACAATCAGAAGCCATTGTTGGATCCTGAACATCATCCAAGTCGATCAAAGTGTATATCTCAAACAATGAATGTGATGATCAGGTCATGACATGATTATATACAATTAAGGTAGGAGGCAGTAGATTCTTTGCCCAAGGAGACATGCTCAAATTATGAGTCCTTCCTATAGTACAGATTATATATATAATTTTTATTATGTATTTAGACATAACCTAAATATTAACGTAACAAAAACCATATATACCTAAAAGAGCTACCAGAACGACTTATAGTTTACGATGAAGAACTCACAATCAGAAGCCATTGTTGGATCCTGAACATCATCCAAGTCGATCAAAGTGTATATCTCAAGCGCATTCAGCATCGGTGGAAGCGCGGATGCTGCAGTGCCGACAAGAGTAATGTTGTGCCTGCCGTCGGGGGCACTATACCACTCAGAGCTGTGCACGCAGGAGCCTTGAAGGTACCGTGTCGAGACCGTCGTCGTCACAAGTCTTTCGTTCACGTAGACATCGAATTCCCGCCTGACCTGCAGCTGCTGGGTGCTGTTGTCAAAGTCGGCGAAGTGCAGAAAGGCCATGAACTGATACGCATTGCTGGGCTCTTTCCCTGGAATGACGACGGTGAGAGACGTCGTGGTGTTGCCGGCCGGTGCTACGGCCGTCTGGAGAATGGCCGACGGCACCTCGAAGCTGGGGTCTGCCTGGATGTCAAGCTGCGTCGACATGTTCCTCCACTGTGGGCCGCTCTCCCCGTACCAGAGTCGGTCGTGTGTATCTCTCGGATGCCTTATAAAAGAACAACGGGAAGAAGGAGAGTAATGTATGTTCAGAGTTAATTAAAACGGGCCAGATTTAGACAATGATCGCATCTATAATGATGTACTCACTCGGGCTCCGTTCTAAATTATAAGACGTTTTGTTATTCTAAATGTATTATTTTATCATGTCTAAATACATTATATTTATCTAAACATATAGCAATAGTTACGTATTTTTAGAAAGGTCCAAAGATTTTATAATTTAAAATAGAGAGAGTAGTTAGTTAAGTATCAAAAGAAAATGACACTGATCACATACAACAACTATACAACTTAGTTACAATATCTTTTTGTGGGTCACATATATAACAACTAAACAACTTCTTAGTTAGTTGATCACATATATACCAAGTTGTATACTTACCATGACCCTAACTCGCTAATAAAAAAGGCCGCACTACAATGCTTTAGTTGGTGACATAGCTTTTTAGTTCATATACATGCAACTCAATAAACCACCAAGTCCAAGAGGTCTTTTGTTCTAATAGAAATTTATATGCTTTAGTATGAGCGACGTACTCGTCAACAACAAAGTGCCTAGGTTATCTCATCAATCTCGAAAAATATCGATTTGGTCTCTTGAAGTACTCGTACAAGCTGTAGTGTGTTTGTGTCGAGTGTTAATACTTAATAGAAATGTATGTGCATGCATGCACATGAGGGTCTACAGGGCACCCGAGTGTTCTCACTGTTCATTATTATCTTCCTCGCCCCCACTACGACCTTCTCCTTCCCTTCCCCAATCTTCATCCATGGATCGCTCCTACTCCGATCTAGTTCGGCCACCTTCATCACCGCCGGGGCCCTACCCGACCACTGATGACCTCACTGTTTGGCTAGCCTGCCTCCCTCAGGGGAGCTCCTTCTAAGGCCACCAGACTTGGAGAAAAAAAGGGGAGAGGCTGGATTCACAGTACAAATTGAATCGAGTGCTACGCGCTTGAGAAACACCGTGAGCTGTGAGATAGCTTTTTCAAAAAAAAAAAAGTATGGTACCCAGTGCAAACAAACGTACTCTCGGCCAATTTGCATTGCACCCATGGGACATGGACCGGAGCTCGGAGGAAGAAGAACATATATTATATATATATATATATACCTGGTCAGTGGAGCGTCTGTCCCCATCATTCGGCGGTCGTACATTGACATGGACTGGTTGCCGGAGACGGGCGGGTAAAGCCCTTCGCCGAGCTTCCTGAGCTCCACCACGGACACGAACGGCGTGCCGCGGCCGGTGTTGACCAGGCACGCCGGCACCCAGCTCGCCCACGCCACGAACACCGCCTCCTTGGTGGTTGCGTTGGTGTCGGCAAGCCCCACGGTGACGGTGTCCCACAGCACGGCGCCCAGGTGGATCTCGAACTGCACCGACGAGCTGCCCTGGCCGTCGTAGTTGCCGTACAAGAACTGCATCCGCACCAGGTACGTGGCGCCCCGGGCGTCGGTGGGGAGCGCGTAGCAGTTCCACTTGCCGGAGGGAAAGCTCCTGAGCGACTGGATGGCGTCCACCCGCCCGTTCTTCGCCTGGTCGGCGGCGGCGGCCACCACCTGGTTCTCACCGCCGTCGACATACTTGCCGTCGGAGACATACCTGAGGCTGGTCTTGGTGTCCATGTAGTTACTGTACGTGTCGTCAAGGCCGCAGTCGATGCTTAGCTCTGCATATATTATCGAGGATATCATCATCACTTCTAGCGAGGGTAATAACACAACAGTATATAGTATAGACTGAACCTATCTCGTCGCCGACGACATGGAGAGCAGGCACGAGCACCAACGTAGCGAGTAGAACCAAGAACACCACCGCCATGGATCCGACGTGGAACAGGAGCGAGCACCACAACAAACTAGCTACTACTAGTAGCTACTGTGTGCCTACTGCAGCAATATAGACGGAACCAACAGCATGCATTTCTCCTACGTCCTATGATATATACAGTAAGTAGTAGGTATGACCACACGAGAACTTTTCATAAGCAAACGTGTTCAATGGATAGGAAAGTTTCTTATGATGACCCCTCAATATGCTACAAAAATATTTTCTAATGAAGTTTCTCATGATTTTCCCCATGGTTGTTCATTGATTATTATTTCACCACCCAAAATATATAATGTTTTCACCTATCTTGTCTTTGTGCCTGCTGCCATATGTCATGGGTTTAGTTTCAATTTTACTCTTTCGCCGTTGTCTTACCATGTAGTGTGGACTAGCCGTGAAACGCAAGCTTGATATATGCATTGTGTGTCGAATTGTAGTGAGTGATTGTTAGGAGATGGTCAAGCTTCGGTTGAGTTTAAGCCTAACCCCTATATACGTAATTATAGACATGACCACACGAGAACTTTTCACAAGCAAGCGCGTTCAATGGATAGGAAAGTTTCTTATGACCCCTCGATGTGCTACTACAAAATATGATTTTTTTTCCTCATGGTTGTTCATTAACTAATATTTCTCACCACTAAAAATATATATAATGTTTTCATCTATCTTGTCTTTGCGTCTGCTGCCATATGTCATGGGTTTGCATTGGTTTCAAGTTTTATACTCTTTCGCCGTTGCCATATATAGTGTAGTGTGGACTAGCCGTGAAATGCTTAATTAATTAAGTTAGTAGTTTGATTTCCTTCTATAATATTGCTCAACACAAACATATGCAATGCACGATGACAACTACTTAGCGTATACCTTTAAATGTTTATTTTATAGACGGGCACTAGTAGATAATAAGGCTGTGTTTGGTTAAGAAAAACGTTTTGGTTTCTCCAACGAAACGGAAGAATCAGACAAACGCTATTTCTCATTGGTGATTCAGAACCAAAAAAGACGATTCAGTCTTCCAATGTACAAATGCAAAACAACCACTGCACGAGGTGGTTTCGCACCAAGTTACTTCGAATTCCTATCCCTTCCTACTTCTATTAAATATTTTTTCCCCAGTTAATTATTTTCTAATGTGGAAAATGAAAACTTGGTTGTATTTAAGTTGTTCTTTGTCAAAAAAAAAGTTCAGAATCTTTTGAAGCATATTTTTTCTAAACTTTTTAAGAGAAGATATATATTGTTAGAGATATCGTTATGGATCTAAATCCAGTCAACATGTGTATTATACGCAGCGGGTAGGGTGGATCGGGCTAGTAGATTGGGAGGAGGGAGGGGAGGAGGAGGGCGGCGTGCCCTAGGGGCGGCGGCCGGCGGCGTGAGGGCGATGGCGGTAGGCAGTGGTGGCGTGTAGGGGGCGCGTGCGGCATGGGGGAGGGATAAAGAAGAGAGAGGCGCACGAGATTAGGGAATAAAGGACTTTCGCCCAATTATTTCTTAATAGATTTGATTACAATGCCCTAATATTTATAGTTCAAGTGGACTCTAAAAAGGTAAGGAACCTTATTGACCAGATCCTTCCTTTTTTTTTACAAATTCACTAATATGTGAAAATATGTTAAATAATACTAATTAAGATAACTGCACGCCAAGGTGGGCCCACAGGGCAGGGGGGCCGCCTCCCGCGGGGCGCCCCAGGATGGCGATGGCGTGCGGCGCGCCCCACCCCTAGGGTTTGGGGTGGTCGGCGGCCCGTCGCCGCTTCTCTCTTTTCTGGGCCTTTAGGCCCAGCTTGTTCCTTTGTTTTCTATGTCGGTGTGACAACATGCATGGCAAATGGTTTCATAAAGTGATTTTGATTCATTCAAAACGTTTGTTAAGAGAATCTGGATCTAAAACATTTCTACTTAAATCCGAGTCCCTATCAAACACATCCTAAATTGATGGAATAATGGCAAAACTTGGTAGCACGAGTGGTGAATATTGATTTACATGTAAAAAAGAGACACCATTAATTGTTTGCTCAACAAAAATGGATCATTATTATAGTAAATTCTATGTATAGATATATTATCAATACATGACAAATATTTCCCAACAAGTAATTTTATGGATAAAGATACTACCAAAAACTAAAAATTTGCCAAAAACTAAAAATTTTATGTGGTTCCTAAAGGGGGCGGGTGATTCTAACATGTAAAAAAAAGAAACTGTTTTGGACTTACAAACTCTGAGAGATGTTCACAACCATTTCTATAGGTGGTACAAACAGTAAGGGTCTCAAATAAACTTTGTTGTTGATTAGAGGTGCAACTATTTGTTTGACATATGACTAAAAAGTAATGATTTTTTTCAAAAAACATTGATCCAAATGAGTGCATGTTTAATTAGAGGAAAACACTGGTTACATCATTTGGGTGCAATTATAATGTGGTGAAACCAATGAGTGCATCATTACACAAGACGACTGCGATGCAGCAATCTAGACTATACTAAAATTGAGTTTTGAGCTGTTTTTCCTTTCTTGTTACTGTTTATACTATAAATGATCTGATTCTCTTGGCTACAAGAGACGAAGCCAGATTTATTTCCTTTACTTTAAAATTATATTATTCATCCTTATTTAATTATACCTGCTGGCCATATAGAACCATGCATATATATACCCTTGGCAACATATTCACAAAATTAGGTCTAGATATAATCATATAAAAGCATAGTAATATTTTTCATGCAATCCATCCTCGTTTCCGTTTTAGCCTTTTTTTTTAGAAGTCCGTTTTAGCTTCTTTTTAAGGTTGTGTTCGACCTCCACCAAGTCACCAACTCTTCTTTAATATAATCTATCTGCTCTCGATGCTTTAGTCATCAACCAGCATGAGATTTGTTCCCATGCCTTTGGTTTTTATATATTTTTCAATGTGACAGGTACAGTTGAATGTCACCATAATTATTATGTCAGTTTGGTTGAGGAATTTGTCAAACAAAATTTCAAGGCGTTGTCAGGAAAGATACAACATTCTATAGCAGAGAGTTGCACTAGCTAGTACGAATCAGAGTCTCACTCACTGTTACTGAAACAATTTTAGAGGCCCATTTTCTTTAGAAATGGTAGGAGAATGCAAGTAGTATATCTTTTATATCCAATATGAATGTGATGTGCGTGTGCATAGTCATATAGATAGATGTATCCCCAGTCGGTCACTCCTCAGCAAACCTTTGTATGTACGATAAATAACTAGTGACTGAAACATGAATGGCCGATGTCATGACGTTGCCGATGAGTCATGAGTGACTGGTTCGTCTCCAGTTCTCCGGTGCACAAATATATTCAGAATTCATTGGACTGAAGTATCAGAGTCAAATGAGATCGACTTGTTCATCACTAGCCATACTATAAAAACTTAATGGCCATACATATTCGAGGCCTCAACTTGCTGATTTTGACGTAAAAAACTGAAAACTTTGATGTCAGACTGGTATAAAGAAACATGGCCCAATGCTTAGTGCTTCTATAAATGCTTTAGTTCATCAGCTCCACAACTATAACAAATAAACGTCTTATATCTGTTACTTCGTTGTTGACTTGGGATACACTTGCAGTTGTTCTTTTTTATATATATGCACATGAAACGGGTGAATGGTGAGCTTCTCCTGTAGAAGCTGATGTGCTTCCAAATCTTACTGTGAGTAATTAGAATATCTGGCTCTAGAAGCTCTTAGTTTTTGCTGTGAGTTGGTATTGAGTGGGAGGGCGTCAGGTCAACGTCTGCCCAGTCACTGTTACAGCTAGGATAAGACTGGAGGACTGTCCTTCCACGGTGAGACCGCGGCTTATCTTCTATCATAGTCTCATGGCCTATCTGCTAGCCGGAGTAAGGAGATCCAAGACAGGCCCAAGGTTCTGGTTGCTTGATGCATGGGGTGCTGCTAGTCAGCATTCTTGTGTGGGTCAGCATGTAGGCTCAGAGTTCGTTTGAAATGCCATCAGGTGGGTTTCTTGGTTGATGAGTTGATCAAATCTGAAACAATCTTATTATCATCTTATGATAATATTTCGTGTTTGGATCGGTAGACTGCGGCTGGTCATGTTAGACATCCTCGCCCACTGGTATCAAGAATTACTGATGTGGTGGAGGTCTTGCATTTGTCAGCAAATGTCAAACTTGGAAAGGTGGCTGCCAAAGCTGAGATTATCGCTGATTAGAAAACTTGGTGATTAAGGACCTGAGGGCGCCCAAACTGTTTAAAACAGGAATGTTGTTGAATGAAGTTTGTTCTTACAAAGCTCCATCCGGTCTGTTTGTCTCCCCATCAGGCATATGTGCAGATCTCCTCTGATATGTTGATTTACAGTTAATGTTGAAATGTGAACAGTTGGAGACAGCAAAGTTTTAGTGGACAATGCAAGTTCTACAGATTCCTAAAAGTGTGCATACCTTCATGCCATCTGCAAGCTTCTAGTGGGTTTGCAGGATTTCTTGACAACAGTGATTTCTTGACATCTTCATGACCAAATACCAAAAAAGTGATGACAGTAGTATTATGATGCCAATGACATTGCTAATTTTTTGGAGCTTACCTACAGGTTCACAGGAGTACTGATAGAAATTGGAATCATTTTCAGAGTAACTAAGTGTAGAAATATTGACAATTTGACTCTGCAACAATTCTGAAGATAGCCTAACAAAGATTTTGGCTAACCTCACAATCAGAAGGTGGTTTCATCAGGATCATCAATTCCATTGCTTTCTTGACCCTTTGTTGGTTCATGCTCTGCTTTATTTTTTCACGAGCGGGTCAAGCCCGTATTTCATTAAGAAAGCTGAATTTTTAAACATTACAAATAGGCACAATCTCACTAGCAAAACACAAGCGAGATTGATCGTATGATGAATAAACCAACAATATTACAAAATGGACTATATGGTCAAATGGTTGCGTGACCAAAAAAAAGACAAAGGATCTCTGTTGGAGCTAGAGCTTCTGAGGTTGTGGGGGTGGAAGGAGGGAGGTTGTGGCCTGTAGGCACGGCGACGAGTTGGAGGCGCCGTGCTCGACGCCTTGGCTAGGTCTCACGAAAAGGAGATGACGAGGAATAGATAAGGGGCTAGGCGCCCAAGTGAGATACAGAGTATCTCAATCCCAAGCTGATCGTATTGATAGCAAACTGTTTAACTTATGCATGATAGACTCCTATTCTTTAGGGACTTCTAACAAACTAACAAACCGAATAGATATGCCTAACAGGTGATATGCCTAACAACCTAAATAACTAAACTACAGACTTCCCTATGCCACAACCATGACTAGTGATCACGCCCAGACTATGCTGATCGGCCACTAGCCCTATCACGGTGATGATATAATTTGCCCACCATAACATCTCTCCCTCCTCGACAAACAGCTCGCCCCGAGCTGAAAGTCGTGAAAGCGCCTTGAAATCATCTAGAGGCTCCCATGTGGCTTCGGGGTGAACGCCGAGGCCGACCCACTTGACAAGCACCACCTGTGCACCACGGCGTAGCTTTGCTTTTGAGAGAGCTCCGGCTGAAGAAGCGTACGACCATGACGCAGGGGAGGTAGAGCTGGAACCGCTGGTCGGAGGAGGGCCACGGAAAGGCTTTTGGACGCCAACATGAAACACGCCATGTATGCGGGAGTTCTCCGGAAGGCCACCTGCCCAATCCGGCCAATGACTGAAAGGGCCAGAAAAGCGGGGGGCTCAATTTCCCACGACAACCCGCACCAAGGACTGAGCCAGATCGTGAAGGCGCCCACGGTCTCCGTGAGATGCAGACCCAAAGAAGTAAGGCAAATGTATCAGAGGAGGACACCCGAACACAACTTCAAAGGGCGTGGCCTTGAGTGCCGAAAGTGATATGATGTGTTGTGGCAGTATTCCACCCATGGCAACCAATTCAGCCACATGCGGCCTCGCCACCCATAATGCAACGAAGATACATCACAATAGTCTTGTTAACAATCTTAGATTGGCCATCACCGTGGATGAAACACCATACTCATACGAAGCTGCATTTCAGCCAACTTGAACAAGTCTTTCCAAATGTGCCCAAAGGAAGATAGGTCACGGCCGCCACAATCGAAAGCGAGGGAAACCATATGAAGGCGGACAATGGCTTCAAAGAATGCTTTGTAACCGAGGCTGCGGTGTATGGATGACCGAGCGCAATGAAATGTGTGTGATTGGAGAAACGATCCACCACCGTGAGAATAACACTCTTCCCATTGACATGGGGCAAAAACCTCAATGAAGTCCATGGCAATATCGGACCATACCATTGAGGGAACGTCTAGGGGCTGCAAGAGTTTTGGGGTGTAAAGACTCGGTCTTGTTGCGCTGGCAAGTAACACATGCATGAACGAAGTCCTCCACCAAGCGGCGATCATGGTCCAGAAGAAATGTTACTAAAAGGTAAAAGAAGTTTTTCTGAATACCTTCACGCCCAACCTAGCGTGGGCAAGCTCGATCACCTCGTTTCACCAATGAGGATGCAGCCGAGATGAAGACTGCGTGCCATGGAGGACAAGACCGTCCACCAAACGCCATGGCGCCTTGGTCAGCCACCATCGTGTCACGTAAGGCATGAAGGTCGGGGTCATCCCCAGTGAGGTCCCGATGAGCACGCCGTAGAGCTTGAAGGAAGGACCGCTGAGGGCAATCACAGCCATGACCTCGTCACCGGGCGGGGGTGAGACAAGGCATCGGCCATGATGTTGAGACGCCCCGGCCTGTACTCTACACCGAAATCGAAGCCAAATAATTTGCTTATCCCGTTGATGTTGCGGCACCATCGACAATCACTGGTTGAGCAAGAACTTGAGAGCATAATGGTCCGCGGCGGATAATAAAGTGACGCCCCCATAAATAGGGCCTCCCAAAGGGCGCACGCCTTGAACCAAGCCGATGAGCTCCCTCTCATATGCTATGAGTTTCGGATGTCGGCAATGAACGGATGACCGAAGAAAGCCAATGCGCCATCCCCTTGGTGTAACACCACGCCAAATTCGAGTGGACGCGCCACAATCCACCAAGAACGGCCGGTCAAAAAAGCTGAAAGTTGCACCACGTGCATAGATGACAGTGGCCTTCTTGAGAGCTAAAAGCCATTGAGGCCTCCTTAGACCAGTGGAAGCCATCGTGCTTGAGTAGTTTGGTGAGGGGGACTACAAAGTGGCTGCATAGCCTTGAATGAATCACGCGGTAATAACCAACAAGGCCAAGGAACCCCCCCCCACGAAGCCGAACGAGGCTGGGCCAAGACGTGATGGCAAATACCTTATCATGGTCCATGGTGACAGACACGCGCTGAAATCACATGGCCAAGGTAAGCCATTGTTGTTTGGCCGAATGAACACTTGGACCGCTTGAGGCTTAAACTGGTGCTAAAGGGTTAAGAGGACAGATGAGATGCGAGGTGTGACGACCCGTTTGGATTGTAGATGAGGATGTCATCGAAGAAGTGTAGGATCCGATGGACGCCACCGAGGCCTAGAGGGGGTGAATAGGCTCGCAAAAACTCAGCTCCAAATTTTATCAAATATCGGGAGCGGCACTACTGTCAGCCACAGCATGCACGCCGACCTCTCCAAAAAGGGTGCAAACCGGAATCTGATTTCACGATAGAATCTACACAAAGAAGACCTACTCAATCCCCGCAATATCACACGTAGAGACAGCTCCAAGACTGGTTACCATAGAAAACTTAAGAAATGTAAGATTGAGCCAAACCCTAACCAAAAACACAACCAACCACAAGCACACCAAAGACGTGGAGACAAAGATTTATCCCATGGTTCACCGCCACAAGGCTTGCCTACCTCCATGTTGTTGAGGAAGCCACAAAAGGCTTGGGCTTGCCACCAAGGCTTGCCTTTACCCTCGTTCTCAAGTCAAGAGGGTTATCTCTTGAGATGAGGGGTGATTTACTAACCGGAAGGTGTTGGTTACAAACCTCCTAGGCTACCACAATCATTGGCAAGCTCTAGGGGGCGACGCCTAGAAGGCCAGGAGCAAGCCCCAAGGGTAATGAACCCTAGGGCCGCCCGCCAAACGTGAACCAAATGCTCTTTTGACTTGGGAATCGCTGGATCCGCTTTCTCCAATCGAGTTTTCCGCTTTTCTCTCAAGTTTTGATGGTGGAAATCAAGGGTTTGCTTGGGAGCTTGGAAGAGCAACAATGGAGGAGAGAGAAGTGAGCTTTGGTTCATTTGCTTTCCGTTGAAATGAACATTGGGGAAGGAGAAGGTTACCGTTTGGGGAAGACAGGGAGAGGGTATAAACCCCTCAATTTCCAACGATGAGCTATGCATTGCCGCCCTAGCCAAAAACAGAAATTTTGCGTAACTTTTTTGTCGCCGCTTTTTTCGGGTGTGATGATATTACTGGAGAAGGTTTGAGCATCGATTCAACATTTGGTCAACTGCCCTAAAATCCCCCCTTGATAGTACGGTTTTTCCTAAACTCAAATTTGAAATATAAAATAAATTTAAACACCATTGAATAGAGGTAGCCACTATTCTGGATTGGGGGGTTCTCCAACCTGTACATCATCATCCTTTTGCAATTACTTGCTTGACATCTCAACAAATCTCATTAGTCCTCTAATTTGGTGGTCATCATCACCAAAACCCACATTAGGGCTTGATTGCACTTACAAGATGACAAGCACCTAATTTGTGAAGGAACGACGTAGAGGACTCCGTTCATCAAACTCTAGAAAGTAGTCGGCGCGTTCTCGTGAGCCCTGAATGGCATGACCAAGAACTCAAAATGGCCCTCGTGTGTGTGGAACGCAGTCTTCTCAATGTCGGCAAAGATGCATCCGAACTTTGTGGTAACCCGGCGCAAATCATGTTTAGTGAAGCATCGCTCTTTTTTAGTTCATCCGGTAGCTCTTCAACTATGAGGGGATTGGAAACTTGTCTTTGACAGTTTGTTGATTCAAGTTGGGTAGTTCGACACAAAAGCGACCATGAGCCGTCATGTTTCTTCACTAGCGAGATAGGCATAGAGAAGGCCGATGTACTTGGCCTGATGACAACCTGCTAGAGCATGGTCGCGCACTGGGATTCAAGTTCATCCTTTTGGAGCTGAGGGGTAGCCATAGGGGGCACACCGCAACCGTGAGCCGTGTTGGGCGGCATGTGGATACGGTGATCACGGGGAGCATTTGGCGGTAGTCCCCTCCGGTTTAGCGAAGACATCATCAAAGGAATGCAGCAGCGTGTCGGTCTGATCGGCTCTGGTGAATGGCCTGAAGACGGGTGGTTTGGACATCATGCCTTGTGGATCCAATTCTACGCCAGAAGACCCTATGACCACCACACGTGAAAGCCATACATAGATCATCAAAGTCCCACAAGTATAGGACCCAATATCTAGAGGAACATGACGCCGGCGCCATGTCCCACTTGTCGAGAGGAATAGTGTAACCGTCCACTGCAAACACCCTCATCGGCAATCCGGATGCCAACATCACGCGCCCACCCACGGCCATCACGCGTCACCGTTAGCAACTAAAACTCTAGCCCAGGGGCATGGCTCGAAAGCGGATCCCGGATCGGGCGTGCGACCTCACCGCTAATGAAGTTATGAGTCAATCTAGAATCAAGCAAAGCAATACAATCGTTTATTGCCGAGTTGGACATAGACTTTGTGTTGGCATTTTTTAACGCCTTTGCAATAACAAATCTCAAATCCCTATCCCAAGCAATAACGCCAAAAATGCTAGTATTAATTAACTTGCCTTTCGCAACTAGCCACTAGCCTCCTTACCCTTACTCCCAACTATGAAACTAGGTTGTCATCCCCAATTATAAAGCTAGGAATAATCAATGGTACTAAATCTTATCATTTTATATGACTAGGCAGAAATAAATAAAAAATATATATACTAAGAATGATTCCGCAAGACGGACGAGATAATTATACCATTGTAGCATTTTACCTAGAGTATTACTAGGTTGTCATTTATATTCTACCACTGGGAAGGCATTGCTAAACAGCTACTCTATAGTATTGATAACATATGTATATATATGCATTGAATAGACGATGTAACCAATGTCATACACTCTACTCATAACAGAGGTAAGTCACAAGATAGATAATATGATAATGATGATAATGAGCCATTGATCAGTCATCTCTAATAATGCTAATCCATTATAACACTTTAATCATGTCAACGTTTGTCTAATTAATTAATAAAGAAATAATTTCTAAGTATTTAACTATATGTCAACGCTTAATCAAGTAGTGCAAGTACATCTAGTAATCATTGTCAAGTAATACTACTATAATTCCCAAACAGTACAATGTAAGGAAAAGATGAGTATAGAAACCTCATGTGTGTATAAATACTCTTAACGACAATCCCACTCTACCAATCCACCGTGCGGGAAAGGTCTACAAAGGACTCAATGGATATGTCATATCCACGATGTACCTCACTACCCTAAGCACAAGCGGGGATATCAAGCAGATAAGCAAAATATCTAGACACCATGTCTACATATTGCCTACCACTCACCATATGATCAACTATATGAAGCTATAACGAACCCGGTGAATGTATATAATAGCAAACCAACTAAACTAGATGTATTGAAGTAGACATTGAACATAATAATTAAACTAAGATGAAGAATAATATTGCTAGTAAATATCATACAAACTTGAGATAATACAATAAGAAAGAAGAGAGAGAGAAAAGTATACCGAACTCTTCTCATCTTGATAACTTTGGAATCCAAGACCGATTAACGCGCCTTGACTCCTCTAATCTAGATCTAACTAGGCTAAACTATGAACTAGAAGGCTATGAGGAACTAGAATTTGAAGCTCTAGATGACTTGATCTTCAAGCGGCTCAACCTTGAATGACTTGAATGAATTAGGGTTTTTTCGGGGGATGCCACGACGGACGTTTGATCAAATCGACTTCACGTGGGGCTAAGATTGATCCTTAAAGGCGGTGGAGGAACATTCGAGAAGGGGAAGGTGGGACCCACCGAGTGGGTGGCTTTGAAGGCGATGGGGGACGATCGGCCCCACGGCGGTGTCCCCCCGCCTCCCTTTCGCTCACGGTGTCTTACGGATCCTTCTAGAGTAGTGTAGCGTATTTAATTCTGGATAATTCCATGGTGTAGATTTGTAGTTATGCCTCTTTTTTCGGTGTTTTTGGTTTAGTCCCTAGAAATTAGTAAATCACCCAAAACTTCGTGGAAATTGTTAGATAAAACCCTAGCCTTCTAGATATTGATGTATTTTCTCATGCCTTATGATATATAAAAAGTTGGCGTTATCCACCGTCAACAACCTAGCATAGTGTCCTCCCTTTCGAATCTTAGGTGATAGCATGGGGAAATATTAAGGATTGTCTTTGGACAGGCACTCCGGCTCATCCTCATCTAATTCAGGTTCTTCGACAATGTAATCTATTGCCTCTAGGTAGAACAATCAGGCACATTTTGGCCCCGAACATACTGACTCATCCACAATTATAGCATAGGCCTTGCTTTTAACGGTCTACCATCTCGCCGTGAGGTACTTGAAGGGCCGCCAGGTAGACAAGGAGGAGGACGATGATGCAGTCTAGCCCCCCCCAGCCAACCCAAGCGCGCCTCTGTTCCAGGCATTGGGAGCGCGGGGGTCGAAGTGCGGTGCGAGTCTTCACGAGAGGGGGCGATTCGGATGTTGCGGGCGCTCTTAGGCTGCGCTTTAGGCGATAGCGAGGTGAAGGTCATGGGGATCATGTAGCTCGACATCGACGAGGGATGTGCTCAGGCAGACCTCCTGTGAACAACTGCACCAGCTGCTGGGGCTTAAAAGGCGGCCGGGCGTGTGCGAGACACAATTTGGAACAGCATCCATGTAGGAGCCAACGTTGGAGGTGAATGGAGAGGTGAGCTAGGTGGAAGCCAAGGGAGTGGTTGAAAGTGCCGGCCCAAAACCAGTGATAGAGTCGCCTTAACGCTGCCAACGACGGATGCCCGACGTCACGTTCCATGACGTGGTACCAGCGCTGCGCGTTGGGTCATGGAAGGAAGCCGGCCAGGACTTTATTGACCTCCCGAGTGTTCCGGGCGTGGAAAAGGCTTTGCAATGGATTTAGGCCACGGGGGGTCTTCGGTAAATCGCACATGGGGAGCGACAACTTGTGGAACTTGGGCCATACTGGCTCTCCCATGGCTCTCCCATTGGATGGGGTGGGGCATGCACACCATGTTGGAAGATGAATAGATTGGTCCATTCAAAGATGAAAGACAATCGATGGAAGTGGTGACAGGGGGAGGACGGAACGGATCGACTAAATTGGAAGCCCCCGTCGTGGTGGTTGCAAAGTGACACCAAGACAGATGTGGACACCAGTAAGCGGCATTGTGGTCAGCCTGCGGGGATCAATTGTGCGGGGATCTCAAGATAATAGGCCTCGAGGCTGAAGCGTCCAGACCCCTATACCCCGGGCATGCCATATTGGCAGAGCGGAATGGTTGGGTCTGGCTTAGGGCGGGTGGCGCCAAAGGGACCAGAGGTGACTTTCCACAGCGATAAGCGCGACAGGACTTCTCCCCCATCCGCCGGTGCATGCCTTGGAACATCTCCCCTAGGTGCATTTGGAAGCCACCAAGGCGGCTTGAGTGAGTCTTCAAAGTCCGGGAGGCGCAGCGGTGGGGACTGCTTGCTTAGAGCGTGGTTACGGAAGCGAGCAACAAAGTGGAGGGCGTGGTCAGGGTGGTGGAGGGCTAGGCAGCGGTGGTGGGAGCACCCGAGAGGAAGCCATGGTCTTTGATACCAGTTATTTGGAGCTAAGAGCTTCGAGGTTGTAGGGGGTGGAAGGAGGGAGGCTCACTTTGCTCATTTTTTTTTGTTTCCTAGGCGGTTGATTTCAATTTTTCGAGGGGGCACTCACAACCACCTCGACCCGAGGAGGTCTCGGTTAATGGTTGTTTTCCCCAGGCAGTCCGCTTGCCCGCCTCGGAAAATCTAATAAAAACAAAAAAAGCCCGACCTTGAGCCCATCCTAGGCCCAATGCGCCCGTTTCCGGGGAGCGCCGCCAGCGGCTCGCGGATCCGCTTCGGCGGTGGGCGGATCCCTCCGCCGCCGCCATCGGTGGCCACTTGAATCAGCCCACCGAGGAGCCACCGCCTAGATCCGCTGCCATATGCGCTCACCGCCGGGGGCTGTCGAGGAAGCCGCCGCCGGATCCGGCTGCGCCATGGGATCCGCGCTGTCGAGGAAGCCACACTGGATCGGCTCGGCAGCGCAAGAGCGACCAGCTGCCCCGCTGCTGCTGCTCCGGCCGGATCGGCTGCTGCTTCTTTGCGGGGAGGAAGGGGGGGGGAGCTGATCTGCCTCTGGAAAGAGACGGCGCCCACGCCGCAGCGTCGCCCGAGGAAGAGGAGAGGCCCCGCCGGACCTCGCGCCGCCCGAGGGAAGAGGGGGAGAGCCGCCGGACCTCACTGACCGCCACGCCTCCCGTGCAGCGGCGAGTTGATGGGCCGCCGCTGACGGTCCCTCACGCTGCGCCTCCGTGCGCCACCGCGCCAAGCCCACCGTCCTCGGGCCTCGCATTTACGCGTCGCTTGAACGCCGCATCGTGAAAGCCTCCTGTGCCAGACCACCGAGACGGGGATAGGAGAGAGGGAGGGGAGGCCTTGCCATGTGAGGAGAGGCAGCCGCACGAGGTTGAAGGCACCGTGGCTCAAACGCCCTAGAGCTAGTCCTCGCTTGAGGAGATGACGAGGAATAGATAAAGGGGTTACGCCAAAGGGAGATCTGAGTATCTCAATCCCAAGCTGATTGTATTGATAGCAAACTGTTTAACTTATACATGATAGACTCTCTATTCTTTAGGGACTTCTAACACACTAACAAACCGAATAGATATGCCTAACAGCTGATATGCCTAACAACCAAAATAACTAAACTGCAGACTTCCTTATGCCAACCATGACTAGTGATCACGCCCAGTCCACGCTGATCAGCCACTAGCCCCTATCACGGCGATGATATACATTGCCCACCATAACAATCGCTTGTGGCCTACACAGCACACTTCTCCTGCCAGTGCCGGTGCTGCCTACATGGAAAAGCACACACACTGCCTTCTTCTTTGAAGGCGACTGCTGGATCTTGGAGCTTCAGTGTAAGTCAATGACTTCATTTTATGGAAGAATAAAAAAACATGACTAAATTTGGGCTTGCCATTTCCATTGAAGGAAGATAGTCATGCTTGACCAGATTGTGGAGAAGGATTATTACCTCATGAAATTTCAAAAAAATTGATGCACATAGTAGAATAATGAAATTCTCTTTTGCTTTGTTCAGTTTGCATTGAGATGGCTTTTGAAAACTTATAAGTCAATGACTTCATTTTATGGAAGAATAAAAAACATGACTAAATTTGGGCTTGCCATTTCCATTGAAGGAAGATAGTCATGCTTGACCAGATTGTGGAGAAGGATTATTACCTCATGAAATTTCAAAAAAAAATTGATGCACATAGTAGAATAATGAAATTCTCTTTGCTTTGTTCAGTTTGCATTGTTGAGATGGCTTTTGAAAACTTCATCGTAAGAATAATTCTGACGCCACAGAAAATTGAACTCATGCAAAATTCAACATCGTAGATTCAGAAAACCAAAAGGCATTATTGGAACATACTGCAACTAATCAATTATATATTCAGGTGTGATTGCAGGACATAAACAAAAAAATTTAACAATGAGAATTAACGATTAAATGCATATAACAATGATCAGAATATCCAGACTAGCATTACTGAAATGTGAACAGTTGGAGACAGCAAAGCTTTAGTGGACAATGGAAGTTATACAGATTCCTAAAAGTGTGCATACCTTCATGCCATCTGCAAGTTTCCAATGGGACCTTCATGCCATCTGCAAGCTTTCAATGGGATTCATAGGATTTCTGAACAACATTGATTTCGTGACATCTTCGTGGCCAAATTAATACCAACAATTAACGACATTAGTATTTCAGATACTAATGGCATTGCCAATTTTGGAGCTTACCTGGAGGGTTCACACGAGTACTGAATCACTGATAGAAATTTGAATGATTTTCAGAGTAACTAAGTGTAGAAATATTGATAATTTGATTCTGCAACAATTCTGAAGATAGCCTGACAAAGATTTTTGGCTAAGCTTACAATCAGAAGGTGGTTCACAAGGATCATCAATTCCATTGCTTTCTTGACCCTTGGGTACATGCTCTGCTAGCTCTTGGAGCTTCACGTGTAAGTCAATGACTTTGTTTTATGTAAGAATCCAGAATATGACTAAATTTGGGCTGGCTATTTCCACTGAAGAAAGGTAACCATGCTTGTGGAGAAGGATTATTACCTCATGAAATTTCAAAAAAAAAAAAAAAAAAAAAAAAAAAAAAAAAAACTTGGCTAGTTTGTGACCATGCATGCCGCACCAAATTATGTTCATTTTTTTTAGAGAAAAAGGTGTGTTAATTAGTTGTTGGCATCAATTGTGCAGGTATATATATGCTAGTTAACTTTCAGAGGTGGAGTCGTAATAGGAAGGACTTTGAGAGGTTTTGTCGTAATAGAAAGGGAACTCTGGTCCGTTCAGGTTGGAGAGAGAGTAGGAAGCGATTGTGGACTCGTTGCTCTGGGCGCAAGGCATGTGGCCTCGTCTAGTAGTCGTGGGTCGGACGTACTCAAACCGACCGGCTGCGGCGGGTTCATCCGTATTCCGTCCTTTCCAGCCCAGGAGCAGTCGTGGGTCGTGCCATGTGCAAATTCCTCCGGAAGTTCCGGAAACCATTCCTAAAAAAAAAAAGTTCCGGAAACCAAGTTAGCAAGTCAACTCCCGGCTGCAGGGGAAAGGGTTTCGTAGCGGGCGCGTCAAGTACTCCTTCCCTCCCTCCCTGCATGCGCGCCCCAAACCCCATCCATCCATCCATCCATATATTTTTACAACCACCCCATCACATCCTCCGCCACCTCCAACCGCCGTACGTCCCGTGCCCAAAACCCTAATCATCACCACGAGCGGCCCGGCATCGATCGGCAATGCAGATCTTCGTGAAGACGCTGACGGGGAAGACGGTGACGCTGGAGGTGGAGAGCAGCGACACCGTCGCCAATGTCAAGGCCAAGATCCAGGACAAGGAAGGTATGCACACGAACGACGATGCATGAGTAACTCTTCTTTTTAGGTTGTAGGATTATATTTAATTTAACTGTCTGATCAGAAGATTGACTAATTAAACCGCATGCAATGCAACGCAAATAATGCAATTTGATTTGATTTGATTTGATCCAGGCATCCCGCCGGACCAGCAGCGCCTCATCTTCGCCGGCAAGCAGCTGGAGGACGAGCGCACCCTGGCTGACTACAACATCCAGAAGGAATCGACGCTGCACCTGGTGCTCCGCCTCCGCGGCGGCGGCGGCAAGGGCGGCACCTACCCCAAGATCGACCTCAACCTCCTCCAGCTCGCGCTCAAGTACCGACAGCACAAGATGATCTGCCGCAAGTGCTATGCTCGCAACTCCGTCAGGGCAGAGAACTGCCGCAAGAAGAAGTGCGGCCACACCAGCGAGGTAACATACTCTCTAGCTTCTTTCTTCAATCAATTCGTCTATTCAATTATTATATCCTCGCCCCCAGCCGCCGGCCTATAATCAAGTTATTTATCATTATCATCGTTAACATGCATGTTCTTAGATATCTTAGTTTGATTTTCTGGCTGCGTACACTTATTCAGTGCAGAGGCCAGAATGTTTTCCCTTCATCTAGTTTGATTAGTACTACCCATTAACAACATGCATGTTCCGCTACTGTGAGTTTATTAATTATTTGATCCGCTTACAACAAGCCAAACGAAAACATTATTTTCCTGTCATTAAGTTTATGTTCGGTTAGTTCCCAGGGAATGGTGCCCATGAATTATTCCTATCTAGATTGCAAGTCTAATTTGTATAATCTTAGATGAGCTGGAACGATTCCTGACTGAAATCACACTAACCGAACAATGTTGTTAATTCTCTATCATTTTGTTTTTATTAGTAGCCGAATAATTAATTGCTCGGTTACTGGCTTTTTTGTATTATTGTATACATGGCTTTTTTTTATTGTATATACGTGCTAGTAACTGTAAAGTCACGATTCTCCCATTATAGAAAAGTTAATGTTATTACTACCAATATGCAGTTAATTGGATTGAAATTACTAGCAGCTCATACTTATCAGATTCATCTATCTTATTGTAATATCCATTCTTTGGTCTAACGTTTAATTTCTCAACATTTCACTTCAGCTGAGGCCAAAGAAGAAACTGGATGCCAAGCGGGAATGAAGGAAACGTGATCGATTTACATGTGTTATAAGCGTTAGTTGAACCAGTTGTCATTTAAGTGTGTCGTTTTACTTTGCCAAGAATAAGTTGTCATTTGGTCATGACTATTCCAGTTCCTGTGTCTAGCTAGTTTAGGCTCCGTTGTCAGTTAATTGTTGCCTCCTATACAGAGGCCAAAAGCAAGGTCAAACAACTTCCAACTTGTAAAAGGTAGCTTGGTTGTGCCAAAGTTGTCTTCTTTTTTATTTACTTTTGTGAATCACAGTGCAACGCATACATTCATACATACATGTGCATGGCATCTTAATGTTAATGGGTACATTGTCTGCCATTGAAAGAGGAATGTCATTAAATTTGAAATGAACCCAGCAAAATGTGAGAATTCGCATTAATTCATACTTTGACTTAGTTATGTTCCAAAAAAAAAAAAAAAAGAACCAACCAGCTTACACATTATGTTGTTCACTCAGAAGATCAATATCAACAATATCAGCTAAAGTTTTAAATCTCCGGTTATAGCTTCCGCTATCTCCGGCTATAGCTGTTTGAGAAGGATATGGCTAATTTTTTTTCATATACAAGTTGGCTCTTAGCTGCCGCTATAGTCCGATATAGCTGGCTATAGCCCATTTTAGGAAGGAGAAAGCTAAAATGCCTTAGCCGACGATTTAAAACTTTGATATCAGCTTCTCTGGTACTTTTACCAGCAACCACAAAAGTTTAAACCAAATAGCCATTACCAGTTCTTATATAAGAAATATTCCTATGGCCTCATAGGAGGTAAGAGGTCAAATTAATAAATCTAAGATATTGAAATGGAGAGGGAAGCAATTCAATAAAAAAAAATGGAGACAGACGCATCCATGAGAGCGATTTAGGGGGCATGTTGACTGTGAATCGTGTCTATTCTTGCATGGTCTTTCTTTCCCATGGATACGGAACTGTAGTTATACCAGTTTTAGTGGGGAGTTTTATAATGTTTCCTCAAAACTGTCATGTCACGTGAAATAAAATTAAACTCTCCATCAAGAGTGGGAGTTTTCTATAGTTTCATAGTCATTTAATTCATAACTTATAGAGAGTTAGTATTCGTGCCAAGAGAGTTTTATCTAGATGACACTCATTTTATCTCTTCTTAAATATCTTTGTGTCATGTCATTAAAAATGCCTATGTGGTAATCTATTTAATGCAAATAAAATCCACTTCAAACTTTTATTGAGACAGGCCTTATTAACTTAAATAGTTTGTACGTACTCCAAGAAATATACTCCCTCAGTACCGGATTTAGAAGTCGTTTTGGACAGTGACACGATCTCTAAAGTATAACTTTGAATTCATATTTTTGTAAAAATACTCATCACAAATTGATATATGTATGCTTTTACGAAAGTATTTTTCAAAACGGATCTATTCATATGGTTTTCATATTTCCAAACTCAACAATTTATAAGTTATTCATGATTTATGTCTCCAATGTTTGACACAAACCTTGTCCAAAATAACTTTCTTTTATGATATGGAGGGAGTACTTTTCGAGTTGGTAGACCTAAGCGTCATTAATTTACAATTTTATGGGTGAATGCACCCAACTAAAGTTTAGCCTAAAGTACAACTTTAGCTAGCTAAAAGTTTTTTAACTAAACTTTAGTTAGAAGTGTTTGGATGCTCCAGTTAATAGACTCGACTAAATTTTAACTAGCTTTAGCTAGTTGAAAATAACTAAATCTAGCTAAAGCTTAGTTACTCTTTTAGCTGAGCTATTTGGATGCCTACTAGCTAAATTTAGTCAGCTAAAGTTTAATTAGTGCATCCAAACAGGGACTCTTGATGATATGTTGAATAGAACAGGGACTCTTGATGATATGATGAATAGAAGACTTTTTTATGAAGCAATTTTCTTATACATGTGGCCTCATTTGAATTAGCACCGAACTACCATAATGTGATTTAGCCGATTCCATCAAGTTCTAGGGATTTGAAAGGCTTTCTCTTCGAAGTTGGCAGCTGTATTATTTTTTCATAGGAAACAAATGACCGTTGTGCAATGCATGACATATGACATGGGCCGGGAATGATAAAAGAAAAAGACATGGGCCGGGAACCCATTTGCCAAACTCCAAACGCCAGCGGTTGCTACTTGCTAGCCCACTGCTTTGCTCTGGCTAGCTATAAAGCAGAACCACGTCCGCGGCGCCAGCGCCACACAGGCGAGGCTACTGCAACTCGCCACTCCGCTCCGCCACCCCACCCACTTCCCCCAAAACCCCACTCCTCCGGGCTCCGGCGAGCAATCTCCGACCAGCGGCGAGATGCAGATCTTCGTGAAGACACTGACGGGGAAGACAGCGACTTTTGAGGTCGAGAGCAGCGACACCGTCGCCAACATCAAGGCCAAGATCCACGACAAGGAAGGTTAGTTTGCGTCTGTGTGTGCGTGTGGCTTACCTAGCTCTCACTTCGTCACCTCCTTCTCCATTGTCGGCTGCTGCCCGCCGGCGGGTCAGTTACCATCCCGTGCCCCTGTTTCTTGCTGCGCGCGTTGCTTGCTCCCCTGCTCCGGCGGTCAGGCCGTAGAGTGCGAGCTTCTTAAAGATGCTTTCTTTTACCTCCGGTTTGTGGTAGACGCCATGAGCCTTGTTGTGGTTTGATCAGTGAGGGGCATTGTATGCTGAGTGCTCGATTATTGTAGTATTGGAGTGCCCTGCTCTGAAACAGAGCAGATCGACCTGGGTGGTGCGTAAAAAAGGCACCTTTTTTGGATCCGGGGACAAGAGGAGAGGGTTTTGAGTGGGGCTTTCTTCTTGCATTTCTTGTGATCGAGCTCAATCTTGGTTGAATCCGTCAAGCGGCCAGTGTTGGATTTTGCTCCTCTTTGTTATTTTTCATCATTAAACTCAATTCGAAAGGCCCCCGTTTCTGATTTCGTTCCACCATCTATTTCCTACAAAATTTTCTGTTTTTGTTTAATAATAATAACTCTGTTGCGTTTTCTTGTGCTCTGCACTCTGCAGGCATCGCGCCGGACAAGCAGCGGCTCATCTTCGCCGGGAAGCAGCTGGAGGACGAGCGCACCCTGGCCGACTACAGCATCCGCAAGGAGTGCACGCTGCACCTGGTGCTCCGCCTCAACGGCGGCGGCAAGGGCGGCTGCTATCCACCGAAGATCGAGCCCAATCTCCTCCAGCTCGCGCTCAGATACCGCCAGCACAAGATGATCTGCCGCGAGTACGACGAATCCCCTAGCTAGCCATCTCAAATCTTCAGCTGTCAGTTCGATTGTTCGCCATCAGTCACTCACGAGTGTCACTCACCGTGGTGGATGCCTGCAGGTGCTACGCGCGCAATTCCATCAGGGCCAACAACTGCCGCAAGAAGAAGTGCGGTCACTGCAACGAGGTGAAAATGCTTTAATATTTTTACCCCGTGCCATCTAAGTGTGTTTGTATGTAAATAGTATCATCATTCATGTTCCTGGATTCGGTTATCCTATATATCCATCAATCCATGAATGCAGTGTCACCATTTCATGTTCAGTGTTGCTCTTAATGTCATTGTAATTTGTCACTGGAGCTACTGATTACTGGCTCACTGCTACTTACTCCTTATCCCAAATTGTAAGTCATTCCAATTTTCAAGTTTCACTAAAATAATAGAGAGAATTACAAAGATTTATGACATCAAATGTGTAGATGCTTTGACTCTCCAAGTTGGAATGACTTATAATTTGGGATGGAGGGAATACTGTTTTAGTTTTATATTAGTATCATTTATGGCTGCTTAGATTACAAGTCAATTGTGCCTCCTTTTGGGTGTCGATTGCTTGCTGTTGTGTATGCATCTGCTCCTCTGAATCATGAACCCTCCCTCCAAGCACAAGCTCTGCAACAAATATGTTCTTTCGGAATTTCAGTTTACTGGCAGAGCCGTTAACATTGCAGAAAATTAAAAGTGGATGTTTTTCTCACGGTTAGATCTCCTATAATGTATTTCAAAGAATAATCCTTTTCAGTTGAGATCAAAGAAAAAGCTTAGCTTCTTTACCCAATCATTGTATGCTATGTATGACTGTATCAAATCGTTGTTCAGGATCGTAATCCTACTTTTATATTAATTTCCATGTTCTTGGCCTTTGTCAATTGTCATTGATCACACCATTGCTCATGATCTGTTGGCCTTCATCAGGAGTTCTCATAAGTCAGCTTCACTCTGTTATGTCTAGGTTTTGCTTTGCATCGGTTCAGATATTGACTGAGCTTAGCACTGTTGAATTTTTAATCTTGTTTCTGTGATCCAGATTTTTACATAGTATAGTAACTGATACTTCCATTCTGGAGCTGTTTTTGCATAAACCTTCCATAAATGTACTAAATGAATCTCAATTACTGGCAGATGAAGCATGTTTTCCTGAATTTTTCTTCATTCTTCACCAGATGTCTTATTTCCAACGTTTTCCGTTTTTTCAGATGAGGCCAAAGAAGAAGCTGGCTTTCAAGTCGGCCTGAAGCACTGTGGGAAAATGATCAATCCAAGTGTAGTTCATCAGTTGAATCAATAGTCTTTATTAGCATCTTACCAGTTTTATAATCTATATAAGTTATAGTTTAAGTTCATGCTGGAAAACTTACCTGAACCAGCAGAGCAGTACTATTCTGGCCGAACCTTTCGTTAATTTTTTATGCAAGTGAACATCGGAGCACGACTGTTATTTTAGTCTTTGGTCTAGAATGATTGGTCTTTTGTTGCTTCCTTTCTGTTCCATTTTTGTGTCCGGTTGCCTGCTTTTTATGCCTTTTTCTCTTGCTTCAAGTGGACTGTTTCTACTGAGCACATTGTGATTGTGTTTATGACTTCTAGGAGAGATTGTCTCATCATGTCATGCTGATATCTTGACCATTCGTTTGATGACTGATCCGGCCAACGATCACGATCTGGGTACAGCTTGAGTCTCGTGCCTATGGTTCATGTACAAGTCGCACAAATATATGCTTCCTGTGAGTTTTAGTTTTACTATACAGTTGCAGTTCATGTGCCGCATTGCATTGAGATAATGACCGCTAGCAGAATCGCATTCGTCATCCCAACCTACGAAAGCTAATCATGCTTTGAGCTGGAGATCGAACCCATGGATTTTCCTTTAGAGGGTCCTGTTTCCCATGCCGGCTTGCTCATCGCAGGAATGGCCTCTTGCAGGCGAGAGATCGGCCTTTTTTCTAAAAATGGAGACGCATTGGTGATTATTGATTAACTGAAACCCCCGGGCAGAATCGGGGCAATCAGCTAAAGTTATCTACCAACCAGAAGTCCTTAACTATCATCTCTCGCAGCCTCCGTCCAATTCTTCATCCTCTCTTGGCGCGTTCGCTGTCCAAACTGACACCAGCGCTGCGGCGACGAGGAGTCCGACGAAGCCAAGGATCTCCAAGCCCGGTCGAGGCGAGATCATGCGGCTTGCTGTGTGTTGGGCATCTCCAGGCCAGGTCCATGCGAAACCATCCGGCTTGTGTTTTGAGCACATTGAGGCTGTCCGCACTGGGGTCCGGTACCTCAGCCGGTACTCCTCCACATCAGCATTTTACAGGATGATTGTCTGCAGCGGGTACGATAAATTGTCCCCTACGCATGCGCATTCCGGTGAATCTGGCGAGTTCCAAGCGACACGGAATCCAGTGAGGGGGCCACAGCCAGAGGAAGCAGGGAGAGAAACCGGGAGACAGACAGGGGAGAGAGAGAGGAGAAAAAGGTAACTGCATGCAGTGGGTCCCACCAATTCTTTTGCTAAAACATGTTATAACTCACAAACCGAAAAATCAAATTAAATTTCGATTGCACCATTAAATTTATTTCAATAAATCCTTCAAAACAAGATCTCACATGGATATATTTGGATAAAATTTATAGATGGTGACAAGTAAGGCCGTTGTTACTAGTTGATATAGAGTATAAGATATAGAGGATGATGGATGCAGGAGAAACATATATAGAGGAGATAATCTTGATGACCAGGATGTATAGAAAATGAAAATAGAGGATGATAAGTGCGGATAGCCTGAACCATTTTTTGTGCCAACCCCAGGATAACCTATGCCATCATTTGTTGTATTGAAAAGGAACCTCAATGATAGAGGCCAGACGACATAGGACCTTTTGTCCAAGGCGTTCAAACAAAAGAAATAATGAGCATATACACGCAAAAAGAAGAGGCAAAGACTAATGGTGGAACGCATAAGACGATAATTTGCAACGAACTTCAAATGGATACAACCACCAACAGCCATGTGGCAATATGACATAGTTTTGCACCACATCAACCTCGTATCAGCAGGCCAGTTTAATCTACTCCCTACTTTTGCTAGATCCCAAAGAATCTAGCTAATTGATGCATATGAATACATGATGATCACTAAAAATAGCATCATTTCTGTCAAACAAGATACTTGGTCAAACAAAATTTAATGAGCTTCGAAGCATCTGTTGTTTGTTCCATGGTCACCGCATCTTGTAGAACTGTGTTCTTGATACCTGACACCTATGCCCATTTATGGAGTACTTGAGCTTAATGTCGATATCTCGAGGGTTGTTCTTATTGGGTGTGACTGTCATGCTACCAGTCAGGGTTTCCCCTGGCATATAGTTATTACATCCTCGAGGTAAAGAACAGTTTGCTTCCAGTGAGTGGCTTTTGATCTTGGGCCTGCAAGTAGTTTGGAAATGAGTTGTGTTAACCAAATTTGGTCCTAAATCACACTACATTGCAGGTGGAAGCTAGGAAACAACAAACCTGTTGAGAAGCCCATCAACTTATGGCATTTGGTGAATGACACGTCAAAGTATGCAACAAGAGCATGAATGTAATCATTCCGCTCTGCGACCAGCTTAAATGGTACAGTAAAGGACGCATCACCAGGGGTCATTTTGGAGATATCCATTGTCTGAAATACATAGGATTTGAGCTCAAATGTAATGCAATGAAAATTAAGGAAGCTATGCCTTGGTCAGGGATGCAAATACCTTCAGTAATTGGCAGTTAGTGACAATCTGATTTGCGTCCACTGTATCTACCAGTGGCTCCATCATAGCCTGTTTCTTTATGCAGCTCATATCAAATCCATATACATTATTCCAAACTGCAAAAAAGAATAACAAACTCAAACATAACTTCATTACTAAATAAATAACAAAGTCAAAATTGCTGAAACCAAAGCTTTTTTTATAAAGGCAATAAGACTCGGTGTTGATAGGTTTTCGAAACCATGTACCCAATGAACTTACATTCAATTTTGTCTTCCTTATATTCTGCATCTTCAATCGCAGTAAGGCGCAAAGAAGTTTTGTCTGGCAGGACCACACCACCATCAGCCTACATAAAGTAGCACAACCAGTTTAAATACTTTACACAAAGCACGGAAAAAGATAATCAAATTGCACTTTGTAAACAACACCAATAAGTGCTAGAAAGAGTATAGAAACAAACAACGAACCAAACATGTACAAAAAATCGTGAAAAACAGAATCCAAACATTGTATTAATAATTAATAATTAATAATTTTATAAAGAATCACTTACAAGCCATTGTACAAAAAATCGTGAAAAACAGAATCCAAACATTGTATTAATAATTAATAATTTTATAAAGGATCACTTACAAGCCATTTATCGCGTGCATATAGGACAGTGTTCAACATATTCTCGAACAGGAGGAAATAACCCATCCACTCCGAGATGATAACATCTACTTTTGGGACTGGAAGTTCTATTTCTTCCACTTTCCCTTTTATTACTGTTATGACTGCACAGATTAAAATAATTGTGAGAATACATCATATCATAGTTAAATAAGCATTAAATGTACAAACAGAACAGAGAGTAAATGGTGACAGGAATCTACCATTAGAATATCCATTTGATTTCACAATTTCCTTTGCCATGTCTGCCATCTGGGAACATTCAATCTGTAAAAGTAAGAACAAATCAACACATATATTAGTAAAAGTAAAGTATCAGATCAGAGTTATTAAAACCATATTCACAAAATGTCAAGATGACAGAAGAACAGTGGCCAATACTAAGAACAGATCAAAATAACAGCAGAAGAGAAGGATTAAAGTTAAAAACACATTCAGAAGACGCCAAGATGACAGAAAAAGTGTCTGATAAAAAAATCATACCCTAAACTATAGAACTTATCATATGACAATCTTAAGCTGCATGTTGTCAATACATGATATTTCAAGCCCTCTGTTTGCAGACAATGAACATGTCCCACATATGATGAAAATGGCCATCCATTTTTTTTTATAAAAAAAAAAAGAAAAAAACAAACGCTACAATTTTTTAGGAAATATAAAGGTTTTTTATCTACACAAGAAACAGTGATTTCAAGCTGATGCAGAATTTAGATTCAATTCTGTGCTTATCAGCGTCTAAAGTCTATACAAATAGGTTAGATGGCTTCTCTTTCATTTCAGATTTGGATCATAGATAGCTGTGACTTGCATAGTAACAAGGAAACAAGGCTCTATAAGTGTGATGCTGTGGCAGACAATGCTTATTAGCAGTTTAGATTGAACATAGAAAAGCAGTATCCACTAGAATAACTTATATATGATCTAAGTCGCCATAATAGCGGAATGAAAAAATGATCAGAAGTCAGCCAACTAACCGCATAGACATGTTTAGCTCCTGCTTTTGCACAGAAAAGTGAAAGAATTCGGTTCCAGCACCAACATCAAGGACTACCTTGTCCTTGATAAGAAAGCTGTTCTGGGTGATAACATTTTGATATGTTTTTGTCCGAACAACATCTTTTAGCATTTCCTGCAGTAATTACATGCAAATAATTGTCATCTCCACTGCACAGAAATCCTTGCTCTAAATATTTCAATTAATGAGATATCAATCTCTTGTAAAACGTGATGCTACTAAGCCACCACATGCAAGGTTTCTTTCAGGATCACTTACTTCATGAATACCTGCAAAACAAAGAACATGGAAACCTGAGTAAATATTGTACTTCATTAAACGGAGAAGCACGAGTAGTTGAGTAAATAGTTAAACTTACTTTATGGAAAACAGAATATAACAGATAAATTTAAAAATGATAGCATATATGATTACGATGGAAAAAATAGTACAAGAGACAGGACATCTGAACATGTGCTACATGAATCAGGTGATGGCCAAAATAGGATTTCCAGCAATTCAGTTCAAATATTTCTTCCTCAGAAAAGCACTAAAACAGCCTGAAGTACACCAGAGACCAAAGAAGAGGCCAGCCAAAGAGTGCACAACACTTCAACAACAACATCCATGCAATTAATTAGACCCACTACACCAATTCAACAGAACAATAATACATTTTAGTGCATTTATCTTCCCGCCACATTACACTGGGCACCAAACATTTAACTACACATTGGCTGAATAGTAGCCACACCAAGTATGGAGCCACTGAAGATATCATCATAGGATTAATTGTCCTATGCCAGTTGCAAAAATAGATTGCAAGTAGTAGTTAATGATCACAACTTCAGAAAAGATAAATTTTCAGCTGAGAAAACACTTCAGTAGAACATTTATCATCTCGTGGAGCACTGAAAAAACACACACGGTACAGAACCAACTTAACAATATTCTTTCGGTTCCTTCACACAGAGACTAATGAAAGCCCTGGTTGATGATCAATCACGCCATTTACACTCAATTTCCATTACATATACAGGCAGCATAATACACAAGAAAAACTTTTCGCTGCTTGACAATCATCAAAATTCGAAATTCTTCACTCAAACAAATACTGCAAATGAATAAAGATTCTTATAATGGTTAATGCACAGTAATCAGGCTAAAGTTCTATCCAACGCATGCAAAGGCCAATCCTTTCCCCCACTTACAACCATACAAGAAACCAAGACCGAAGCTTTCGGCACATAACATCCAAATCTGCGGGAAAATAACGCGAAATCGAACAGCGGGGGGCGCGCATACCGAAGGGGAGTAGGAGTCGAAATAGTAGTCGGCGCTGGTCTTTTCGCTTCCAATCACCTCCGCCGCCGCCTGCTCGCCCTCCCCCCTCCTGGTCGAGGCTCTCTTCCACCTCCATCCCCACCTCTTCCGCCTCCTCGTCGGACTCGAACCTCAGCCGCGACGCCGTGGCCTCCGCCAGGCCGCCGTTGGCGTCGCGGTTTCCGCCCTTGCGCCGATCCATGGATCCCTCGAGAGCGTCGGCGAGTTCGCTGTGGCGCGCCGCAAAGCAGGGGAGGAGGGAAAGCTAGGGTTTTGCGAGAGGGTTTGGGCGAAAGAGGTTTTATAGCTACGGTGGCGCAAATATCTGCCCACCCGGATTGCAGCTCACAAACAGTCACAAGTCAAAATACAGCATCTACCAGTTGGAGCCGGAGTACAACTTCTCACTTGGAGACAAAATGCTACCAATTAAAAAATTATATATATTGTAAACGGAACTCATCATTATGTAAAGCGTTTGGCATATTTCTACTTGCTACCCTAAACCCTAAAATAGATTTGGGGAGTTAACATAATAAATAACAGCCTTAAATTTTATCATTCTCTAGCTTCCTAGACGATTTTTCCTTAGGAACCTCAAACTATTTCTAACCAAATCTTAATCCTTTTTAATAGTTTCTTTCTCTCTTACCACTTTCTCATCTAGAAACCTTTATTTTCTTAATTTACTCATGCGCCCAAATTACACTGATCTCCCAAGAAAAACATCAGATGAGAGTGGATACGGAGTTCATTGCGACTGTGACGAGTTGGAGAGAATATTGACTAAATTTTTACTTTTATTAAGAAGCTATTTTTAATTTTAAATAACTCCTCGAGCTTCGCTAGCAGCTGGAGGCAACATCTTTCACCTGGGCCCCTCTTCGCTAAATTGACTAACAAAGACTTTTGAATGAGTTGTAGTGGTTTGTTTGCTGGGAATAGGAAGCTCCTCGTCGTGAAGTTCTTTCGCCCCAAAGATATCGAGGAAGCCCTCTTCACTCGGAACAAGATAAGGCGACGCATAGAGGTTCCACGTGAACGTGAGAGCTCTGACGAAGTGTCAATCAGGCGAAGATTGGCGTGAGGAGGACCACTCCCTAATAATCAAAGCCGTATTTTACTCGATTGTAGTGAAATGGACCATGAAGTTCTCGCTAGTATAAGAATATTCTTGGCATCTAGGGGTGGTACGTAGGCATTACAGGCATTACAATTCGATAGTTGTAAAAAAAGGGCTCTATAAATAGTGTCCTCCAAGAACAAAGAAGAGGAGAATGGTTTAAAGTGTATTTGTTTGGGCTTCCTAAGAGCTTTTGGACTTTTCAAAAGCCAAAAGATTTTCAGAGGCCAAACGCCATGGCTTATAGGAGCAGTTTGGCTTTTGAGAACTTTGAAAGCTAGTAACATTGAAAGTGGCCAAAATCTCAAACAAACATGTTATTGTTCCCCTTAATTTTAGCTTGCCTTCGCTCCTCATTTCACTGTTGTTAGTTTGGCTTCGAATTTTGCAAGACTTCAATCATGGAAAATGTCAGACAAACAAGGATAACTTCATGAACTCTGCTCTAGAAAAATTGCTCTAGAAAAAAGGACGAGTTAAGGATCAACTTAGGTGTTTTGTATAGCACCTAACTATATAATCCATAAAACTTTATCCATAGTGAAGTTAGTGGAGTAGAGCTAGTTTTGGTGAGTTGGAGCAATTCAAAGCATAGAGATCTTAGCTCCTTGCCTGCTTACCAAATTTAGTGGCTATTTTGTATTTTTGTTTGTGCCTCTACTAATCTTGATAACATAAAGCTATCTTGATAACATAAAGCTTAGCAAATTTAGTCAAGTGTGCACGTATTATCCGATCACAGGGCCTGGGTGTTGTTTTGGCGACATATTCTAGTGGATCTTTTCAGGGTATCACTATTTGCAAAGTTTTTTTTTCAAAAAAAAAACTTGTTCGTAGGGATCTTATAACCTGTTGAAAGTTCAGATCAATAGCAATCGTCCTTTAAGAGTATCTTCAAGAGGGTTTTCCTTGTATGCCATTAAAAAGTTGGTAATCTCACCAAAGGACCACAAAAGTTTAATTTATCAGCAGCGTACAAGTTCGATAAATTTTTCTCTTCCAGGCCATTCCGTCCATCCTCCGCTTATTTTCCGGCGTTTGCGACCCCTGACATGTGGGCCCGGTCGGTGCAAATGTCCTCAATACCCTTCCTCATCTCATTGTGCTCTTTGGAAAGAGAAGAGCAATGAGAGAGCGAGAGAGAGAAGGGAAGGGAGGAAGAGAGGAGAGAGGAGCAAGGGAAGAAGGAAAGGGGGATGGAGGCGGAGAGCATTGGCGCGTATGGCCAAAGCGCGCAGCGCCGAAGAAGCCCAGCGAGCCAGCCGCGGCGATCTTATGGCGTCGCAGCGTATGGCCATTGCCTTGACGATCTGAGCAATGAGCTGCGACGCCTGCAGCGCGAACAAGCGAATGAGCGAGCGCGGCGCGAAAGCGGCCAGCCTTAACCTTGTAATGACGGCTTGAAAGCGGCGTGTATGGCGCCAGCGGCCGCGCGAAGCGGTAACGGCGAAGCGCTGGCCTTGGCGGCCGAAGCGACAGCGAACACGCCAGCCTTAGCGACGCGCGCCGAGGCAGCCTTAGCGGCATATAAGTGGCCGCGTAGCGGCAAGCGCGGCCCGCCTGTAGAAACAAGCGCCCAGCGCCTGGGCGGCGGGCTGAAGCCGGCGCGGCGGGTATGGGCGCGCGGGCGGCGCGAAGCGCCAGCGCTGGGCTGGTGCTCGCGACGCTGGGAGCGGGCAGCGGTGGGCGGGCGCGGGCGCCGGGCGGGAGGGGGCGCGGGGGGGGCGTGGGCTAACGCGGCCGGCGCGAAGGCGAAGCGACGCGGGCTAACGGGAAGGGCGCTTATGCAAGGGGCGACGGGCAAGACGGTCAGCTCGCGCGGCAAAGCCATCGCGATGAGAGGGAGGGAGGCCGTGGTCCTAGCCGTGGAGGTAAGGGACGGCGTAGTTTGGGGATGACGTGGGGTCCGCCGTCATTGAGAGAGAAAGAAGGAGATGGCGGACCTGGCTGTCATTGACTTAGGGGCATTTAGACTTTTTTCCAAAGCAGTAGTTTGACACCAATAAGTAGAGGAGTGGATTTAAAATGGCCCGGAAGAGAAAAATTTATCGAACTTGTACCGGCCGATAGATTGAACTTTTGAGGTCCTTTAGTGAGATTACCAACTTTTTTAATGGCATACAAGGAAAACCCTCTATCTTCAATATATTGATTATCGTTCCCAAAGAAAATATTGATTATCTTATCCTTAATATAAAAAATGTAATATACTCCAATTGGAGATTATGTTTTTTTTTGAGGAAATGCCCTAACATCTGTGGCTTACGAAGCCTAGTCCTTTCGGCCCAACGGCCCAATCCAACTGACCGGCGACAGCCGTGAGCCGGCCACGCCGTCGTCTTCGGCATCCTCCCCGCCGTCTTCAAGGTTCTCCCCCTGCTTCGCCTCCCCTCTTTCATCCCACGCTTCCATCCGTCTGAGTCCACCTCCACCTGCTCCTTGGACATCCTCCGCGGAGGCAGCTGCCCCCATCTGTTACAATGGACGAGACGGAAGCCGCCAAGAACACTGGCACCACCGGCTCCACTTTCGCCTCCCCTCTCTTCTCCTTCTCCAACACCGGCGGTGCTTCCTTCGGCTCCGGCTTCGGCTTCGGCTTCGACTCTGGCACTCCTCCGCCTCCCCCGCCGCCGGCCGTCGAGGTCCAGCTCTGTGAGGTACCTCTTCTCCACCTCTTTTCTGCTTATTTCGGTGTTCCCGCTTTGGGTGATAGCGTTGAAGATTGGATTTTGCCTAACGATCTTGCAGGAATCGCCCGTTGCGGCTGCTAGGTTGGAGCCGGTCGTGGTCGATGATTCCTTGACGATCTACAAGGTGCGGTAGCCAATGTGCTCGCTCGCTCGCTTGCTTTGTGTTTGTGGAAATGCTTCTCTCACTGTATACTGTATATAAGAACCGTGCAGTACTGCCAAGGGAGAGGTGATAATAAATAAATGGAAAATTCTGTATGCATTTACTTATTTTCTCTGCCCTGCCGGAGATACCAAGTTCAAATTTCACATATATGTACAAGATTAAAAAATTACCATCTCACAAATCAATAGGGGAACAACAAAGAAGACAAATACCACTATTATTATATAGTTTATCTCTTTTATTTGTTATTTCAAAGTTTTGAGTTTCATGTTTCAAGGTTGTACTACCCAATGGAAGTCACATCATACAAAAAAATCATGTTGAATTGATGCCCAGATTAATTGTTAATTGCACGATTGCACCTCAAGATATGATTGCATTTGGCAATGTTGCCTTGCTGCAAAAACTTCATTTAGTGCGCTAGTTATTTAGCACATCTGAGAAGCGGCAACAGTATCTTCAATCGCTTTATCAATCTTTTTTTTTTCTTACCATACGCTGCTGAGAATGATGCAAGTATCTGGCACTGGAAAGATTTGCTTCTATATATACAAGTGCTTTAGCATGCCAATTGAGCATCACTGTGTCGTTTGGGCACCAAGTCATGCTTATGCAAAAATTGGCATTTGGAGTTCCCAACTTCCCATTGGTTAACTGTTGTTTTAAGTTGCCATCATTATCAATACTTTTTTTTTGGAAAATTGTGAAATAGTAGGTCTTTGCCATTATGGAGCACTGGAACATGTAGGCAGTACCCAGTGCTCAATACTCAATAGAGACTTCACAATAAAGGACAAATTGATCCTGCTGGAAAAACTGAAGATGTCAAACACCCATCTTTTCTAAATCAAATAAAAAGAAAAAAGTTTTCTTTTAGCCTTGAAATAGTTGCCTCACCAACTCTTTGGCTTCTGTTCTTGGCAAGTCAGGGAAGTAGGTGGCATTGCACATAGACACATTAGCCAGCAAACTCTGTTTTTAAGTTGATTACTGATGTTTGGCAAGGTTTTACCCACAGGTGGTTCTCAGTCTATTATGTGAGTCTGGGAGCCAAAGGAAAATCCAGTATACAACCAGAGGTGTCATTGTTTGGGCTCATGTATTGCGAGGGAAACACAGGAATCAGAGGTGGAAGCAATTTGGGTGGAAGATGATTGTAGTTGCTTATCCGATACTTTTAGACACTTTTAATGTTGTGAATTTCATTTCTGTTGCATCTGAAGGAGGCTTTGGGCCCATGCCTGTGTATACTGCTGGCCATTGATGTCTCCTTGTGATGATGTTAAACTAAGACAATTTTCTTTCTCAATATTATTAGGGGAGAGTGAGTACATCTGATGTGTTTGGTGTCAAAGACTCTGATTTGGTGCCAGGAAAATATGAAGGTGAGGACTAAATACAATTTATTCTTTACATCATATTTGTATTTATTTGGCTCTGTGAACTTGAGCATAACCATGGGCGCCAGGTGGGTTGAAGCTGTGGGAAGGTTCACTAGACTTGGTGAAGGCCCTGAATTCTGATATCAAAGAAGATAAATTACGTCTAGAAGGCAAACACGTATTAGAGGTGCGATGCTTGCTCTCAGGTTCATGGTTATGCATGTATCATGTGAACCTCTGTTTGTTAATTAAATTCTTTTTCTATTGAAATCACCAAGCCTTGTTACTTTTGGTGCAACCTTTCCTCTTTTCTGTAATAAAAGGGATGCAAGCGGCTTTGTCTGCGATCCTGCAAATGTGTCATTTTTATGCGGGTTTCTGCATTCGCGGGCTCACATACAAGCTTGTATCCTGCAGTGTATATATACTTGTCAACAAATGTATCTGCAACGATAAATCTGCTCTAGAATGTCCAAGTGACCGATTTTTTTTTCAATAGAATTATTCAATGAAACTGTTGTAAAGTAGGAAACCAATGTATAAGCAACAACTTATATTGGCTACTTTATTTTGATTTTTTTTAGCTTGGATGTGGACATGGCCTCCCTGGCATTTTTGCAGGTCTCAAGGTATTGCCCTTGATCCTTTCCTTTCTGGCATTTTCAAATAATTCCTCGTGTATATTGATTTTTGAAAAACTCAAACTGTCAGGGTGCTGACCTGATTCATTTCCAAGATTTCAATGCCGAGGTGCTTAGGTGCTTGACTATACCAAATGTAAAAGTCAATCTTTTTAAGGACTCACCTGAAGGAACATGTACATCTCGGATTGTTGGTTTCTTTGCTGGTGATTGGAGTGAAATGGATAAGCTACTACTTTGTGGGGATGCTGAGCAAGACAAAACAGCCAAATGTGATACAGAAGGTAAAATGTGTAATGGTTACGATATCATCCTGATGGCTGAGACTGTCTACGCGCTATCTTCTCTTCCAAATCTCTACAGGCTTATCAAGAAGGTCAATATTCAAAATTTTCATTTTGCTGAATATACTTCCGCAAACATTAAAATTTGCTTAATATAGTCTTTCTTACACACTGAAAGTCTTTTGCAGTGCTTGCGCTACCCTGGGGGTGTGGTTTACATGGCAGGGAAGAAGCATTACTTTGGAGTAGGTGGTGGCACAAGGCAGTTTCTGCGCTTGGTTGAAAAAGACGGTAAGTTGTCTGTTTTTTCTGATTCAAGCTGTTAATCAACATGATTTTTGTTCATGCACCCCATACTGCCATACCTTTCTTCCAGTAGGATCAAATGTTCGTTTTGCAAACTTGTGAAATAACATGTTTGGGAAATAATATTTGCCTGCTACTATGTACGTATTTAGATTGCTGACATCGAAATAATACTATTAATCAGTTTGATTTGTTAAGTATTTTCAAAGTGGGACGGGTTTTTTTTTACTACCATATTGCTAAAATGTTCTTTTTTTCCTGAAAAGATTGTTAGAAGAAAATTGACCTACTTTATAAGGGAAACTGGGCCTATAGACTACAATTAGGGGTTAAAGCCGCACAACTTGGGTCCACAGACTGCACAACTAGGGGGTACACAACCACATCCTTGAACATCTTCGATTAGAAGAACAAACAACAATGTCAGGCACCACAACTCGCTCATGAACTCATCACTAAGCACGACGCCCAAGCAACAACTCAAAGACAACTGTATAGGAACAACACCATGGAGAAAAAGAAAACCTTGATAAAAACCAACCCGACGAAGCTGAACCAAGGTGCTGGAAATGCTTGATGACGTCTTTAGGAAGGGAACGATGCCAACCCAAACACCCTCGTAACTACTGAGTGCGAAGGCCAGGAAGGCAGCTCCAAAGAGGAAGCGATGTTCGCAGGTTTTGCTGTCCAAGCTTTCTCCTCGACCTCAACAGACCTAATCTCAACAGAGTGGCCAGAGCACGAACAAATTACGCTCCCACAGCTGCAGCCCGTTGTCGCCACGCCACAGCAGCCACTGATCCTGTCACCGGATGTTGGTGACATACGTCAAGTAGCTAGAATGTGGATTAATCCATTCTTAATATGATATTCTACATGCCATAAACAATAGTTGATACTATCTTATTTGTTGATGTGAGGATACTATAGAGCACAAACAGTTTCTCTGGATGTGTCATGTGGATTATGTTTTACTTTTGCACACTATGTGGGATTCAAGTGTTGCTTTTACTAACTTTTGGTTGTTCTCAGGCGCCATGCAAACTGAGCGGCTCAATGATGTTGCTGATGGATCATCCAATGTTAGGGAGGTTTGGAAATTCTCATTCAAATAGATTAGCACTGCCCTTGTGATTGTCAGGGAACTGAAAATATGTACTGGACTCCATATTGGTTGAGAAGGATGTCTTATAGGAGTTCCTGATTCTGTTAATACCTGTGACTGTTTCAAAAAGCTGATCTTTTTCTTTTGGAGCACTGCTTTGCTCCAAAAAAATTGCTTTACATCTGGTTTTTGTTTGTTAAACTTGTGTAGCCTTTCTTCTGAAATGATGAATTCTCCATGATATTCTCACACTTGCTCTCAAATTACCCTCGAACAATAGTATCTTCTTTGTAGATTAAAAGTGTCACTTTCCACTGAGCATCATTGCGAAGATTCCTGAGAGTTCCAATGGCAGACACATCTGATTGAGTTACACCTGACAAGTCAAAAAAAGGGCGCAAGGACAAAATTCTACCCTGGATGCTTCAGCTTCTAGCTTTCTACCTGAAATGATACACTATGCTGGCATGGGGCCATGGAACTCATGGCACCAAGAGGAATGTTTTCCAGTAAACACTCGAGATGCACCCCAGCAGCACAAGACAGTGAGAGGTGCGAGTGCAGTAGGGACATGGATGTGAAAGGGTGGTCATAGCCCCATGTGATGCAAGGAATCAAACATTAGGGCAAGCTTTGTCCCTATCTCCACGTTTCAATGCTGCTAATCCTTCAACATGGCACACAGCCTTGTGGGGGTTGTTCCATGTGGCCTACTGTTCCAGTCCTCCGTGATCTGTATGTACCCTCCTTGTAGCGTCTATATCTCCTGCCTTGCAGCTTTTGCAGTGTGCTACCATGATGGCCTTCTTCCAGGACACCGGCGTCGGTGGCGGTGGCAGCAGCCGGACGGCCAGGTTTCTCCAGTACCAGAGGCTGGAGTGCTGGGACGATGGGGCCGCCGCTCCCAGTCCCAGGTCCCGATGGCGGTGGCTGCCAGTGCTGAATGGTAAGACGGCTTCCCCCTGTTTGTTCGGTGTCAAGAGGCTGCAGTGGAGCAAGATCACCTCGGTTCTAATACCAAAGAAGGTTGCCGAGCTCTCTGCAAAGATCCGTCACGCCAGTGCCACCAGCACGGAGGCCGACATCTGCCCGACCGTCGTCTTCATGTCGCCATGGGGGCTCCCTGTGCTCTCCCGGCCGCTCTTGGTCGGCCACAAGAGCAGGTATCACCATGGAAAGGACGCCTGATGATGAGCAGGTAGTACCCAATCTGTATTCCTGGCGATGATATGTTGATATATGTGTGTATGATATATGTGGCGGGCTAGTTGATCTTGTAGGCTGTGTATGAATCCTCCTTTTGATTCCTGTGTTGTGCTGCATCTGAGCTTTAGATCCATGAGATGAGATTTCCAAGCTTCACTCCCTCCAGGTTCCAGCTCCAGCAGAGGTCTCATTCTGCTGACCTTTCGATTGATTGTTTTGCCAATCTTGTGCCGCTATAAATCGGAGCCAGAGTTTCGTGTTGTCAGCCTTGTGGCATACTGTAAACATGTGAACACAGGCCTTGTGGTGTGCCTTGAGCTGTTAATCTTGTGGAACTCCCTGCCTATAACAAGGCTATTAAGCCATTCATGTGCTACGGGAGTAATGAACTTGTGGAGTTCTTTGCTTTGCTTCCTGGTGGCAAAAAACTGAAAATTTCATAGATGAGATTATCTGTTCGGCTATAAAGATGATCTGATGCTTGGGCGAAAGGCCTCTCTGAATGCAGAAATTTCACATGATTTTGCAGAAATGTCACATAGCACCCTATAAATCGTGAAACAAAAACCCTTAATCGACCTAGAAACTTTTCTCATTAGGGAGAGAGAAAATCGAGATGAGTCAGTCCAAAATCGAGATGAGTCAGTCCGGCGTTTCGAAATGGCCGTGCGCAAGCCGTCACGTGGAGGCATTCGTGCTGTGATTGATTGGGCCCCACTATTACTACGGTATGCGTGTTGTACTCTCCATCAACAATCAACATCCATGCCAAGCAACTGCTATATTTCATCACTACGGTTCGCCCATGTGGATTTGGATGTCTCGTAGGAATATATGCATTCATCATTCTTTATACGCAGCTATGCGTAACTACATATATGGTCTGAAAAAATATGTAGGATTTGGTGTTCTTTTCTTTTTTCTTCAAAACATGCTGGAGCACCAGTACTCATACATGCATGTCTACACATCCCCATTAATACCAGCAAGAGCATGATCCAACAATTCTTGATATTCATAAAGTCATCATATACTACGCCTAGGTAAAATGTGAGCACTGAATCAAGGACAAACCTAGACAAGCAAGTTCCGCCACAAGAAATCTAACTAGCCGTGTATGTCCACCACTACGTATGCATTTGTAATGGTTTTCCAATGATAAAGTTGTATTCATCCACTAGCCCAAGTGTTCAACCCAAAATCTTAAACAAATAGAGAAAGGTGCACAATCCATGTTCCCCAGCTCAAGCCTTAGAACAACTCTAAGAGATTAGCAAAATCGTTTTAAGGTAAATTTGGATATTAGGGAGAAAAAAAACGTCTCCAGCTGTAAACGACCCTCCAAATTTAGTAGTTCTTCGTCCCACCTTATCCGCTCTCTACTTTTGGATAGCTACCTCGCTAGCCATAATTTGGTATCTGTTGGAGTATCCAACTTTTTTTGTCAAATCTATTTTAGAGAATAACTAAATTAGTAAATTTGGCTAGCCTCTTGAAGATGCTCTTATATATGGAAATATGATTCAACATTTCAACTACAATTATTATATTTAACTTCACCTATCAGGATTTAAACTCGACCCCATAGCATATTTAGTTTGTACACATCAATTAGTATTCAACCTAAATGCTTATGCTAACAGGAAAAGGTAACACCGTAACAATTCGTTTATACTTCGACAGTTAAAAAATAGTTTTTCTTATTGCATGCTAGTTTTGAACAGAGGAAATAAACTAAGAAGGTACTCCCTCTATTCATTTATCTCCTTCATATTAGCCTTTGACACAGTGACCAAGGAACAGAGCAAAAGCACTCACTTTGCATTTAATCAAGCAAGGAATAACCAATGGGTAACAAATAGTCAATAAATGCTGGCAAGTGGCAGCCAATAAGCAACAAAAGGGTAATACATGTTGGCTAGTCTCAAGCTAATATGAAAGAGATTTTTAAATAAATAGTTTTTACTTAGATGAAGGAGATAAATGAATGGAGGAAGTATTTCAAATCATTGCCAAACACAGTGTATACCTCGTGTTAGTTTTAACGAGCAAGACATGGGATTCTTAGCTAGCTTACATAGTATGTGTGTTGGGAAGTTTTTTCTTGTTATAAGGCTTTACCAGATTCGGCTTCCCATATTATACTCGGTAAAGGCTTTATCGAATGCCACACTCGATAAAGATCACTCGGGAAAAAAAATGGTCGGCAAAGTCGTCTTTGCCGAGTGCTTTTTGTTGAGCACTCGGTAAAGTTTGAACAGAAAAAAAAACATAAAAATTAGAAAAATAAACTAATTAGGGGAGGCCTCCCACCGGCCAGCGCAACCCGTGACCTCTCCCTCGCGTGGTATCTCCACTAACCACTACATTACACTATCACATGTGTTTAGATATAATTCTGATTCCGCACATATTATACTAAACCAAGTGTAAATTGCTTGTTTAAGACTCTAAATGAATTCAAATTAAAATTTTCAACTATAAAGTTTCATAACTTTTCGAGATCTACACTTTTCTTTAGGAAGTTTCTCCATCCGAGTTCGTTTAAAAAATTTAAATTTCAAATTTGAGAAATTCAAGCGTAGTTTTGCACGACAAGGTGATTTCAAATCTAAAAGTTGTCAAATACAAAGTTTCATAACTTTTCTAGATCTACAAAGTTTATTTTGGTTTTTTTCTAATCCGAGATCTTTTGAAAATTCAAATTTTAAATTTTCAAAAATTCACATGCAATTTTGCATGACAAGATGATTTTAGATTAAAAAGTTGTCAATTATAAAGTTTCATAACTTTTTGAGATCTATAAAATTTATTTTGGTTGTTTGGTCATTTGTGCATCTGACATGGTGGTTCTAACATTGTTCACAAATATATTTCTCTTGTAGTGATTTGTAAGATTTATGAACAAATTTACTTTCACTTTGTCATATGAAGAAATGGTAAAAAAAATTATACATCTTAATGAGTTATACAATTTTGTAGTTGAAAATTTTTCATTTAAATTAATTTATTGCTTTAAAATTTGTCTTTACCTAGTGTCAAAAAGAAAACACTCAGCAAAGAAACTCTTTACCGATGAGTGCTATTTTTTTGACACTTTCGGCAAAGGTGGTCTTTGCCGAGTGTTTTTTTCCGGTGTTTTTTATTTGGCACTCACCAAAGAGCTTCTTTGCCGAGGGTCAAAAAAACACTCAAGCAAACCACTTGATACTCAGCAAAGAGTTAGATTCCAGTAGTGAGATGACCTAGCCAAATCAGCTTGTCTGAACCGGCAAGGTTTGGTTTGCCTCAGCCATGCCAGACGAGGCTAGCTCGCTGGGGAACGAAGCTGCCTATATATAAATTGCCCTAGCTTTCTTCACCTTGAACTCACGATTATATTTGCTTATTATCAATTTATTATGACAAAAGTATATGTACTATAAATCTTTAATCCTTGTGGGTGTTGCTGATGGCGCCAATGTTATACATGCGGCAGAGTATGCGCGCCAATCATCTTGTTTCCAAAAAAAGGAGCAAAGTACTCCAGAGCAAAAGTTCAGCATACAAATCAATCTCAGTAGGTGACCCTAAAGAATGAGAATCAATCAAGTAAAGGTCAACCTACTAAAGTTGGAACCCTCCCCGGCCTTAGCAGCGCACCATAAATGTATGTAAATAAATGTAATAACTCATAAATGTGAGAGAAAGCACCTGCTCTCCCTCTCATCCTTTCTCTAGAGCCCACACTACAAACGCAGCTCAAGGTCCACAGATCGAACAGATCGAGTCGAGTCCAAAGAACTCGATCAGGCATGGAGGAGGAGGAGGAGGAGAACAAGAGCACCAAGGCTGCGGGATGCAAGAAGAATGCGACGACGAGGCTCCAGAGGTCACTCCTCCACCTGTCCAGAGCGCTCGGCAAGCTCCACGGCCGCCGGGGCCACGCCACCGCCACCGCCAACGCCAACGGCCAGACGCCGCGGTCGTCGTCCTCCTCCACCGCCACTTCGTTCCTCTCCGGCTGCATGCATCCCCGGACCCACTCCTTCGCCTCGGGCCGTCGTTGTCACCGCCACAAGCACGGCGACGACGACGGCGGCGGGTCGGGGACGCACACGCACTCGCCGTCAACTTCAGGTCCCTCCGGGTCGGCGTCGGCCTCGCCTCGGCTGCCGCTGTCACCGGCGACGACGAGGGCGGCTCCTCCTCGTCCTCGTCGTCGGCGCAGGAGTATTGTTACGGCGGCGACGGCGGGGAGCGAGGAGGACGAGCCCAAGGCGGTGGTGGTCCGTGGCGCCGGAGTCGCGATGGCGACGCTCTCCGCCGCGCCGTACGAGGACTTCCGGCGGTCCATGCGGGAGATGGTGGACGCCGCCGCCGGAAGCGACGCGGGGAGCGCGCCGGTGGACTGGGACTTCATGGAGGAGCTTCTCTTCTGCTACCTCCGCCTCAACGACCGCGCCATGCACAAGGACATCCTCCGCGCGTTCACCGACACGGTGGCCGCGATCCGGCGCCGGCGCCGGCGCCGGTGGGCGGCGAGGAGCAGGCGGACGCGTCGGCGGGCGCGGAGGCAGCCGAGGGCGGGGGGAGACGCCCGCGGCGACTGTGATGGGGCGAAGAAGGCGCCGGTGACCTCGTCGTGATCGTGACTGCCAAATGTGTACGTGTGCATAACCGGCGAGCGAGGCGCCCGCCACCGCCTCGCCGTAGTCCGGTCGGCCGGTCAGTCGGTGACGGCACGAGTTAATGCTGTGTTAATACGCGTGCGGTCTTTAGACCAAGTAACGTAACGTGTGCATGTTAATGGCTCTGCTGCCATACGATTCCCTTTCTTCTCCGTCCACACTCAACAACCACCTTAACTCATTTTCATCCCCATATATGTGGCTAATTTGATCAATTTTTTGGCTCATATTATAGCTAAATTTGGGTTTGGTAACTTGTCTACTATCTAGGCACCTTTCTTCATTTCTATAGCTACCTTCCTTCATTTCTATAGCTAAAGGCTAAGGTTCTATATAGATTTCATGGTCTGAAGTTTAATTAGAAAATTAAGCTAAGCTTTAGATCATGGCTCACTTTTGTACCAATGAACTAATTTTTTTTGTGAGCCTTATAAGAGCTAAAATGGTATACTAAAACTTTAGACCATGACATCTAAACAGGCCTTAAAATTGGGGCCTTAAAATTGCCGGCTTGCTTTACTGTCATATTTTTTATTTATATTTTACTATTAAGATGATAGTGTTTTATATATGCTATAATATATATAGGTCCCTATAAAGAGATTATTCTCCTTGCTCAACTACTACCTCTATCTCTAAAAGCTGCAACTCCTAGAATCCGTGTCAGTCAAACTTTTTTTAACTTTAACCAATTTTATAGAAAAAACATTAATATCTATTACATAAAATAAGTATCTTATAAAAAATACATTATATGATAAATCTAATGGTACTAATTTAGTACGGTACATCTTAATATTTTTTCTATAAATTTGGTTAAAGTTTAAAAATTTTGATTTAAGAAAACTACAGAAATTACAAGATTCAGGGACGGAGAGATTATGTAAGGTCACCTCCCTAACAAGAGCACGCGATCCCTATTTTGTGTACGCAATTAGGTGTTGGCCTAGAGTACACTTCACATATTCGCTGCTTCTCTTTTATTGCTTCATTACCACACCCGAGCATGATATACAACGTTTTTCTCACACTTTGTCAGCCATTTGATTTGCACCCACGTGTACACATAGTACTAGTACCTCTACCTCCTCAAGACTCAAGATATGACCTTGTCGAGCCAGATGCCCAGATGCACACTGATCACTGAGTACAGAGTTGAGTACCGAGTACAGAGACGGAGCCTGACTGAAAGACCTGTCGAGCAAAAGCAGAAGTCAGCATGTTTTCTTTTTCTATAAAAGCTTTTAACTTTGTTTCTAGAGATTCAATAACTTTTAGGCCTTGCCTTCATTTGAAGGGTCCTAGGCTCCCACCGAAACTGTACCACAATCGGCGTCTTAAAAAAAATTGAGGTGCCTTTTGGCATTCGTACCTTGGTTTGTGGTGATTTTGTCCTTGCTATTTTAATTCAAAGGCAGACTTTGCCCTTATTCTATCAAGTCATCAGGATGGTGTTAATTCTAAGATGAAATAACAACAGTTTTGCCCATACAAATTTGTCCTTGATTTTTTTAGTTCTCTATGATCTTTAACCTTGTTTTGGATCAAAAGTTTAAACAATTTTTTTTTGCAGAGGTGACAAGAGTTTTGGCAGCAAATTTAACTCAAGTTACTGCATACATTTAAATATGTGCAAACCGGCAAGTTTTGATTTTTTTTTTTTTGATAACGTTATTTATGCCAAAATATCGATATATACAATTTCATTTACTATCACCCAACTTGCATATATTTAATGGACTTTAAAAATGAACCACTTATAACAACCATGGCACAGTAGCATACCCAGTAGTAAACATCATGTTAAAGCATCTAATAAACCTAATAAACTGAAAGCCTCTCAGCTACAGCAATAAATGATGACGCATAGTCCCTCGTTCACCTCATGGTTGCACTTCAGCGCAACAGCATAACGAATTCTCCTCGAGGGACCGAAACTATTTGTCGTAAGATCTACAAGAAAAATATGAGCAATTCATTCAGCAAAAGGACAGTTATAGATCAACACGGTTAACACCTAGTCCCTCTGTTGAATTTTCAAGTGCAAATTGAGTAGATGGTTGAGGAGTCCACTTGGAAGATGAGCACACAATTAATAATATGATTAATATGTCTTAGAAAAATCATATATTCTTTTGTACAGAGTCAAAATGAAATACTGTTTATATGGAACCTGTAAAACTATCTAGTTTCAAGTTTTTTTATTTGAGGTCGTTAAAATGTTCAAACATGTAATAACACATTGAGGGTATTCCCAACTTTTCACGCCACAGTTTGATACTGTTACAGTCAAATCTAACAGGAGTGGCGTGGAGAGAGAAAAAGTTCAAAACAGTGGCACCTGTGCCCGCTTACTTGTTCAACGGAATACAATTACAAACATTTATAATGACAGAGAAAAGACTCTAAATTATGGTTGAAGAAAGCTAGACCCGCAAGACACAAATTACCTATGGCCTCCTGTGCACTATTGTCTAAAACAGCTGTTTAGCCTATTTAAAGTTTTAAACACCATATGAAGGCTATTTAATCATCCATTTATCCTGATTAATTAGCTAGCCTGTTTAATGAACTGTTTAGCTTGAACATTGGCTAACGGTAGGTGACCCACTGTTTACCATTTAGGAAAACAATTGCCCCTGTGCCCATAAATTTTGCAGAAATGGTTTTGAAAAACATCCCAAAGCAGCGTAGAAAAATATTACACATTCACACCAAACGGAACCCATTTCAACATATGAGATGTGGCGAACGACCATAAGGTAAACAGGTGTAAGATATGGTTATATGAATTTGAAAATACTGCAATCAGACAGCGATGGCACAGGGCAAAATAAGCTCTGTTGCTGGCATAACATTACGACAATAGTTCATCCGTACGACAACAAATTTTGGCATAACTTCCACAGGTTCAGTACTTGAACAATCTAAGTTGCCAACACATGGCATTTTAAGCTCAGAGAAAACTAAGCAATAATCATGGCCATTTCTAGTCCATCTGTACTCCAACAAAACCTGCAGATATAAGCAGAGAATAGCATGAGCAACATTGCAGGCTATGTATATGGAACTTTAGAAAGGGTTAAGCATTGGATCAAGCTACAAGTTCCAAATCTGCGTTGGGGCTTGGGAGCCCCATGCCAATTTTCTAGACGACACTGTATGCTAACAACCGTTCTATTGTATCGAGAAGGCAATGAAAATTCCCTAAATATCAGTACTTGGACAGAATATCATTTACACTTCTATGGCAAGAAAAGATACCCAATATAAATATAAATGGAAGAAATTAAAACTCGCTAAGTCTAAAGTGCTCAAAATAGGCTTTGCTATATTAAAGAACTGATGCTAAACAGCATTGATGAGCTCCAATCCAAAGAAACTGATATAATCAAATGGTGGTAGACATCTCATAAGAGGACTAGAAAAACGTAGTTGGAACAAATATAAGGAAAAGCATTTTTAGCATTCACAAGTTCGACAGATGTAAACATTTCTGGCAGATTCCACCATTCCCATCCCTCACTGTTAATTTTCACAAATGCAAACATTTCTGGCAGATTCCACAAATGAAAAGTCTTAACTTGATGGTCTTCACAAAGTGAATTGCTCCCTCGGCCAGCTATAAACTCACCAACATGAGCCTCAGTTGAATAGAGGCTATTTGCTGCTACAGACTCTGAGACTCATGTGCCTCCCTAATAAACAACAGCAACCACAAGCTATGATGTGTTCAAAGACCTAAAAGTCTACAGCAATGGCGAGTGCAGTCTAAGCAGAATTGGTTGTCATATCATTCCATCACAAACAACAAATTCAAGATCAACCAGCCAAACAAATAGATAAAATATCAGACGTTTGTGGATCCTAACCTTAGATGCTGCTCGGGTACATGAACACTCGGACCTTGCGCCCCTGCACTCAAATAAAAACAGCATCAGGAAAAAGCATCAATTGGGAAGCAACACATCATCACAAGAGTCGAGAGTGCGTCACTGACCATGGACTCCGGCGGGAGGTTGGACTTGAACTTGGCGCGGACGACGCCCGAGTTGCCGTGCGGGCGGGTGACCTTGCCCCAGATGCACCTGTAGCGGGTCTCGCTGCTCTTGGTCTTGGCCTTGTAGATGTACGCCATGCGCTTGCCGGCGTACCACGCGACGTCCTCCTTGGTGTTCACCCCCTCGATCTGCACGAGCGACGTGGTCTCATACTGGTTCGATTTGGACCTGCACCGCCACCACCGCAGCCACCACCGTTAGCGGAGTCGATCGAACCGAGAAATGACCAGATGCAAGGAACACAGGACGGAGGAAGAAGAAGAAGCGGCGGCGGCGCGGATCTCACCTCTTGTATCCGAGGATGGTGCCCCGGACGTAGAGCCTCACGCGCTGTCCAGTGCGTCCCTTCACCATGGTGGTCGCCGCCTGCCTCCTGCTTCCGCTTCCGCCGCCGCAAACGAGAGAGAGCTCGTGCAGGTTTATATGTAGCAGGCTAGCAGCCGACGGAGCGAAGAGCGGCCTCGATTGGCTCGCGGATTCCAACGAACGGTCGTGATGTTCCCAAGGGCTGTCTGGAGAAAGCTAGGGTTTAAGGTCCCCAGGTGTTAATGGGCTTCTCGATTTTTTTTGTCTTTCCATTTGGGCCAAGATGGGCTGGTCTGGCAACATGACGAGCCTAATTGCAAATAGGACGTTCCAACATCTGCCGGGTTGCGACCGAGGTTCTCTCGAATCCTCTCGTTCCCCATCTACAGGAAAAGGCGACGCCCAGGCGACTCTCGTTTCCGCCCTGCTTCTCCCGGATTTCTTCCCTCCGCCCGGCGTCTTCGACGTAGAGGAGGTGGGGAGTCCGGTTGAGGAGCGGGGTGGTGGTCCATACTAGTATGTTTTTTCTTTTCGTTTAGTTTAGTGTGGTTAGGGTTGCATTTCTCCACATCGGTGAGGATGCCGGTGTGGGATTTTATCTCCGTGCCCTTCTTCCACGGTGTTGGCGTCGGATTCAGCTTGGTCTCTGTTGGTGACCACCAGCGCTATTGCGTCCGTGAAGAAGATGAGGTACGTTACTTATACCCTATGCGAGTTTGGGATGGAGGCTGTTCTTCTCCCCCGGCTAGGGTTCCCGGTTTCTCCGTTGTCTATGGACTCGGAGTTGTTTACTTACGGAGGCGACAGATGCCTTGTGCCTCGGCGGATTGCTTGTGCGTTCAATGTTTCAAGGGCGTGTTGATGATTTCAACAAGCCAATCGTTCTTCTTGAAAAATTAGTGAAGCCGACAAAGCTTCTTCGTCGAAATGGGTATCGGCTCCTAGCCAAAAGCTCGGCGTGGCCATGCTTCGTCGGGTGGACGCTCCGATCGCCGGCGACGACGAAGACCGGGAGAACCTTGCAAGGACTTTGGTGTAATTTTTGTTTTCTTCAAGGGTGTCTCTGTAAGGATGGTATTGTAATATTTTATCTATATATATGAAATGCAACCCGGTTTTCTCTCAAAAAAAAAAAAAAAAAAAAGGTATCTCATTGATCTGGGGTTGTCTCAAAAAAAAAAAAAAAAAAAAAAAACTGATGAGGGTTATGCGAATTAAGCATTAGTTCTTTGTGGTGAAATCTGTCCACTCAGGTTTAAGTCTCAGACTTGATATAAGTGCACGTATTTTCTAGGATTTAACGACGCTATATTTTCAGCGGTAGGTGACATGTCCGTCGATGTCGAGATTTGCCGGTTCAACTTAGTTCTTTAAATGTGCTTATAGGGGCATGATGTGCGTGCGTACGTTCATAGGGGTGAGTGTGCGCTTGTGTATATGAGTGTCTGCATCTATAATTGAGTCTTGCAAACAAATTGATCGGGTTCTTTTCTATTTTTGCCGTGATAACAAAATCCACTCATCCGAATAGAATGTCTTATAAAATTGTCATTGTAGTTAGAAAAAATCTTACGAATTTATAAAAAATGATGTGCATCCCAGATCATGGTGCTAGCGTGGAGATGCACCGCGCCCTACTCCACTCTCCCACCAACAGCTGGGTCCTACAATTCCTCTCACAGTCAAGTAGACCCCAATCGTTAGGTTCATCTCCCACCTCGAGCGTTTAGAGAGGCAAGGCCGCCCACGCTGCCAGAGCCATGTTTGTACGTGGCTAGGCCACTTGAGTTGTTGAGGCGGAGCTTGCCCGTGGTGGGGCCCCCATGACGCTGGCGCCAAGCCCATCTTCCACGTCCACCCCCTCTCTTCTTCCTCTGGGCTGTATGCTCTCTCATGCACCGGGCGCACGTGCAATGCTGTTGGTCGCTGCCATCTCAATCCCCGAGCATTGCCGCAATCCCAACCCAAGCTCGATCCCTTGCTCCGCGTTGACCTCCCTAGGTGTCACCACGCCTCTTGTCCTTCCTCTGTGACTAAAGACCACTCGTCGTCGAGCCATTTAGCTTCGTGCCACCGACGCCTATAGTCGGCGCTTCCTCGCCACTCCTAGCTACGCAGTCATAGGCATGCTCCTTTTGTGAGCTACCACTCGTCGCTGGTGAGGCCGCCAGCCAGTGGACTGAAGGCCATCAACCCTTCGTTCCCGGCTTCAGGTGCTACAGTGGGAGATGAACCTGACAATAGGGCCCACCCGCGGTGAGAGGAGCTCGGACCCAAGCTATCGGCGCGGGGGAGAGAGGAGCAAGTCATGGGTAACTTTGTCTTTTCGCAATGCATCTCCACATCGACACCGTCACCTAGCACCACACATGCAAAAACGCTCGTTTTTGGTAAACTTGTGAGATTTTCTATCTACAGTGATAATTTTGTAAGAACAATCTTAAGAGCGATATTCAAATGAATGACTTTATTATAATTTTAAAATGTAAAAGACCTCACTATAGAGATTATAGTGGCTGCACCGTAGCTGTGGGATGCAGTAGCCCAACAATAGCAAAGTTGCAGCCCCATACAGCGAAGTCTAGTTGTTGCTACTGAAATTGTCCACCGAATCCGGTACGTGCGCACCCAATTCTCCAGTGGTGCCGAGGCTCGACACCGTCCGCGACCTTCCGCGAGGCCGTTCAGTTTCTTTGCCGGTGCGGGGAGAGGCATCGCTCCGACCCCGGTCTAGGGGCCTGGAGTCGACACACATCTCGACATGGATTGCATTCTTCTTCCCTCGGTAAGGAACCCTAGCTTTGCTTAGGGCTGATGTCTCCGACTTCTAATCAACTCTGCAACCCTTCGGTCTCCAATGGGTTGGCTGAGGAATTTCATGTTATATGTGGTGTTCTAAGAGGTCAATCCATCTATAGGTTGACCGAGGGATTTCGTGCTATATGTGGTGTTTGGCCATCCATCCATGATTCGATTAGAATCATATTCCTCGACTTCAGCTCGCAGGATATTTGATTAGGATAGTACTCCTTGACTTTCATTGATGCCACATTATTATACCCGATTGTAATGCTGGTATAGTTTGTTCTTCTGAAAAATAACGAAGCTTCACCCTAAGTCAGCCCATTGCCATAATCTACTCATCTATCTAAAGTCTACGCACCTGCCACTATCAGATCAATATTGCTAACCTTTGTTGTGTGCCCAACTCGAGAAAATAGGTTATGCCAGTGGCGAACGCAGTTTTATAACATTGGGTGTGGAAAATATTTTCCTTTTATTTTATTCATGTCTAACTCGTTATAAAAATATTTAACATCTACTAAATAACAAAATTGACATCATAAACTCTATAATTAATCGTTACAGAAATGCTCATAGGGGTAGAGTTTGTGTGCGTACATTTTTATAGGTGAGTATGCGTGCGTTGTGAGTGTCTGTGTTTATATTGTGTAATTTGAAAAAAAAAAATCACACTAAATATGTGTTGCTACTTTCATAATCTTTAATAACTCACTTAGTGACTTGGTACAAATGAAATGAACACTTAGAACTGTGTATATTTATAGTTTTATGGTGTCAACCTTCTACACTTTCCTATATTTTATAATATCCCTCATGTTTATTTATTTCTTAAATTTTTCTCATCATACAAAAATATATAGATCTAGAGTATTCCACGTACAGTCTTGTTTGCATTGATCTATTTTCTGGATATTTCTAATGCAAAATATAATATTGTATTTGTATTATACATAATTAGCGTTCGGATATAGTATTATGATATTACGTATATAAAATATTTTTCCTTTTATTTTATGTCTAATCACATCTAACTCATTATAAATAAAATTTTAACACATACTAAATAACATTTATTCACACCTATAAACTCTAAAATAAAAAAAAATCATGTTAAATATGTGATGCTACTTTTATAACCTTTAATAATCACTTGGTGACTTAGTATATATGGAATGAACAATCTGATCCACGTATGTATTTATTGCTTTAGACTGACAACCTTCTATAATTTTCTAAATATCCCTCATGTTTATTTGTTTCTTAGTTTTTTCTCATTACATAAAAATATCTAGATCTAGAGTATTCTATGTAGAATCTTGTTTACATTTATCTATTCTCTAGATATTTATCACATAAACTATAGTATTGTATTTCCTGAAATAAGATAATTATGTCTTATACACAATTGGTGTTTATCTGGGAAGTTTTTTAAATAAAAAAGTTCTACCTATAAAAAACTATTTATTCTATAAAGGACAACTAGTGTTAAGAAAGAGTGAAAACACTCCTAGTTTATTAATTATATATTATTGTTAATTGTACAATACTTTTTTCGAATGCATATTTGTTTTTATGGTCAAACCATTTCTATTCATGTTCTGTCATGTCTAGCTTTCTTTTGCTCTTGCTTCATATTGACGTTTATCTTTTCAACTTGTGTACCATTGTTTTTTGTTGGAGTTTTTCTATGGATTTAGCGCATCTACTTTCTTAACACTCACTTAGCCGAATTTATTTAAGGTTTATAAAAATGTGACTATTCTAAAACAATAAAGTATTTTACACCTAATCTTTAACCTTGTTACAACATAAAAATCCTTTGAAAGTAAATTATAGAAAAAGAGAAAGTGCTAGGAAGACTCACACGATATATTGAATTATCGGTACTCTTTATTAGTTCTTATTGAAACATGAAAGATATTTTTAATGAGTCCACACCAATTGTTTATTGTGCTTAGCGATGTTCTTAGTTCATGGGAGCCATTGTTTCATGTTTAGCATAAAAATATTTAATATTCATTTGAAAAATTATCACAAAGAAATAATTGTTTTATTTTAGAAAAATATTGTTATAGATTATTGGTTTGTGAAATTGGTATATGTTCTCATGAAAGTGTCTTCTACCTTTAATAAAAAAATTCAATCTTAATGAAATATAAAAATTTTTATTTACTCATTGTCATAAATATGATGATTATTATTTTATTTAAAGATATGAAATCAACAAGAATAAAAAATTTAAAAAAAGAGAGGAAGAAAATAAAAACATTCAAAGAAACAATCTTGTGGTGTTTAGATATAGGGAATGAGAGAGAAGATAAGAAAAAAAATAAATTGACAACTACAATTAAATAACATGTGAAAAATAGACAGATAGAATAAGGTGGGACATCATATATAGCCTATTCTCTTGATCCTGATTGGTTGGAAACTAAAGAATGATGTCGCCTAACATCATCGGAGGAGTTACCTCCACTAAGATTCATTTATCTCTCACTAGCTATTTCTTTGGAAATAGAAAAAAAAGTCATAGCACATAAACTAAATATCGTAATTAAAATCCAATTGCACCATGGTATTCCTCGCAATAAACTCTTCAAAACAAGACCCTATATGAATATATTTCGATAATTTTTTTTTTAAAAAACTTAAACCGTTTCTAAGAAAAAAACCGCTTGTTGAAAAAAAAACCTAGCAAAAACTGCATATCATATGGATCATGTGGTCCTCCAAAATATGCGTATAGATGAGATTTGGGTGATGCTGGGTTCAAATAATCTATACCATGTCAATAGATACAACCTCCACAATTGACCTACTATATTCATATATATATATGTATATATTAATTAATAGTTTTGACCATTATAAATTTTTTTATATTTTTCTTCATACCGCTTGAAAGAACGCGGAAAGCATCCTACTATTATTTTTTTTTTTAGCAGATCCTACTAGTATTCTACCTAAATGGAAACACCACCTCAAAAGGGGAAAAAAAAAGGGCTGCCAAGAAGCCCGTGTTGACGATGCACCTGCCTTCCCTCTCGTTCTGTCTCTCTCTCGCTGCCCTCTCGTTCTCGGATGACTGGTCGGCCGCTGCCGCCGCCCTAAGCCAGACGCTGAGGCTTTGGTTGGTCTTTTCGCCGGCGACGAACACCCACCAGGTACTCCCACCCCATCTCTTCCCTCCCCTTATGCTGGGCGAGGTTGAGCACTGAAACCCTAACCTAAAACTATTTAGCTATTTGACTTGATAAGCCTCCTAACTTCGAAGTTTTTGCAGAAATTATTGGGTGTACATGTGTACACCCATGTCCCTTCACTGGATCCGCCCCTTGTTGCAATGCTATTTTGGTACATCTTTTGTTTTGGTTTAGAGAATTGTGACATTTCAAAGAGCACCTAGGCGGCAAGTTGTGGATTTTGGTTGAAATTTTGTTAGGGCCTCATTTCGGTTAAATTCATGTGAGAACAGAACTGTTACCTACAGAAGGCTACACTGGACTGCTTATTCTCCCGCAATTTCCTATTCCTACTATTTTTAAAAAAAGGGCACTATCTGGAATGCAGGAGAGCTGTGTATCATTACATTAAGAAGAACAAAATACGGGGTAAGTTCCCTTACAAAAGAACCACAAACCTACATGTTGAAATAAACATTTTTATGCAGTCACATCGTTACTGCATAATCTGACCATCTTACATTTGAATTTATGCTTCACAATCTTGCGCGTTACATTCTCTGATATTGAAGCTTTGGTTCATCATCTTCATCCTTAACAATGAAATGGTAATGGTATTGATGATATTTCTTTTATAGTTTGATATTGGAGTGTACCTATAATGCAGTCGTTTTGTTTTTTTATATATATTACATTTAGATGTTTGGATTATTTCAAAACTTCATATTTTCGAAATATAGATGAGTGTGTTATGCCTGACATCTGCTATAGAGTCACTTTAAACACGTTGCAACTATGTTATTTCTACGTGCCAATAAAACATGGTTATGATGTGGGTGCTAAGTGTAATCCAAGTTTGTCCATATCCTTGTGTTATGTATAGTTTTACTGCCTTGCCGCTGCATGCTCTTTTTTTTTTGTTTGCCTTGCCGTTGCATTTTTTTTGGGGGGGCAAAGTGCAACACATTGTATTGATCCTAACACAATTTTTTTACGATTTACCGATGGCAGGTTGTTTGAATCCTATTGTCTGGTAAAACACTATTGCATCATCAAATATGGAAGTTGATGATGATGTGGAGGAGGATGACATAGATTTTAACCCTTTCCTCAGGGAAGGATCTCCGTCTGAGACCTCATCAAACCTTACCTCAGAAGCAGAATGCGAGGAACATAGTTCTGAAAATCGACCAAGTAGCCAGACATATCTGCAGAATACTGTAGTTAATGAAAATATAAGTGACAGTGCAATTCCTCAAAATAGATTGTCGCCTCAAGATGTTGTCAACAAAATGTTTCCAGAAGAAACGTGTACCCAGGTAAATCTTGAGAATGATGAAGGTCGCTTGAATGGATTGGAAAAAGACGTTTTAGCAGGCAAAGCTGCTTGCTCTCCAACAGTGCAAAACCCTCATCACCTATCTCTCGAAATTAGTGAGGAAGATGCAATTTGCAGACGGACGAGGGCAAGATACTCACTAGCAAACTATTCACTTGAGGAATTGGAGACCTTTCTCCAGGAATCAGATGACGATAGTGGTATGCAAAATGTTGATGAAGAAGAGGAATACCGCAAGTTTCTGGCTGCTGTCCTGTCTGGTGTAGGCAATGACACACAGGCATTCCAGGGGGACGAAAACCAAGATGAAGATGATAATGATGCAGACTTTGAGCTCGAGATTGAGGAGGCTCTAGAAAGTGATGGTGATGAAAATGTTGAGAACTATGACGACACAAATCATAGAAAAGAGAAAGATGGCCGTAGGCCTCAGACTAGGCAGAGACGACCATTAGCCGAGTTGTCTGGGGCCGGTAGCTATCGTCAGGAATCCAATAAAACTCATTTAAGACCTATTGTGCCATATATTCCATCTGCATTGGTGACTCCTGCCTGTGCTTTTGGATGGCAATATCCTACCCAGAATGCCCTTTTCCCTTCATCCTTGGTTTCACTAACGCATGCACCTTTAGCATGTGGATTTACTAATCAGCAACTCGGGCAACTGCATGTGTTGATATATGAGCATATTCAGCTCCTTATCCAAACATTTTCCCTATGTGTTCTTGATTCATCTAGACAAGATGTGGCTAATAATGTCAAAAAGATGATAGTTGAGTTGGCTGGTGCTCGTAATCAAGCATTGGCTAGGAGTGCTCCTCAACGACATATCTTCTTGAATCCCAGCATCTCTCATCTAGTTTGGTTTCTTCTGAAAATTTGGAATGCCAATGGATGCCAACAATCAAGAGTCCTATTATATCCATCCTTGATGTCGCACCGCTTGAGTTGGCCCTCGATTATTTAAGTGATGTTGCAACTGGTAAGTTCAAGATCGGTACATGGGGCAATTTTTTAAACTTTGCTTATTTTATTGTCACCACTTGATTTGTAATGCTTTTATATTGAGTTACAGCTGTTGTCAACTATAGAAAAAGTCATTTGGATGGCACTGCTGACAAAACCCGAAGGAAAGAGCCCCTGTTTCCTTTACCAGTGATTAACAGTCGCAAAGAAGTGAATAATGTTTCTCAAGATAGATCAAATAGTGTGCCTACAACATCATCTGGGCAGTTGCAGCAGAAAAAAAAATGGTTGGCTGCTACCCTGCTTGAGAATATTAAAAAGGATACTGTTGCTCTTGTACCTGCTGGCATTGCAAGATTAGCACAAAGATTCTTTTCACTTTTCAATTTTGCACTCTTTCCTCATAAGTCACCTCCTTCAGCTATGGCCAATAGAGTGCTGTTCACTGATGCAGAGGACAGGTGTGTTTTACATCTTCTCCAAGATTTCTTTTGAAATATAAGTTGACTTCAAAACAAAGAAAATCAAGAAATCTGAATACTTAGGTTTTGTTGGGCTGCATATTATTTTTGTTTCTGTATTAGTGGCGTTTGTTTATGCAAATTGTGTGTTAACTTCCTCATCTACTGTATCACGGCTATTCCACTCATCCTTTTTTTCGACTTTTCTCAAAGTCACCTCCTTTCGTATGGTTAATTGTATCATGTTTGCTTTGTTGTTATTACCACTTGCCTAAAGGACATCATGTAATGCCCTCAAGTGTATAATTGATATGATGCTTGTCACTTGTTTTCACAGTTAATTTTATAGTATATATTATATTATCTGCTTGCAGATTATTAGCTCTAGGAATTCTGGAATATAATAATGATTGGGCAGCAATACAAAAGCGCTTTCTTCCTTGTAAATCAAAGCATCAGGTATTTTTTTTGCTACTCCTTTTGATTGCAATTTTTTTTTCAAGATCCAATTTTTTAATTTCCTTGTATGATTTATCAGGCACTGCCTATGGCGAAATTTGCTGGGTACCATTACAAATTCGTGGTTCTTTCCTGAGATAATCCACACCAATTATTTTATTCATTTCTCAGATTTTATAAGAGAGAAGGTGAGGGAAATGTCTTCTTTGCCCTTGTCTTCAACCTCTGGCCGGTGGCAACCTTGACTAGAGCTGTAGGAAAGCGCCGCCAACAAGCTGGGGCTGGGCCTTCCGAGCCTCTATGCCCGTGGGCCCGCCTCCTCCCCTTCTCCACTCAAACCCTAGCCCTGGTCCCTCCTCCTCCCCTGATGGCTGAGCCTGTGGGCCTCGCGCTTTGGAGGCTTCGGCACTGCATGAATCTGAAGGCGACCACCAGGAGACCCTTGGCCTCGCCCTCAAGGTGCTCGTGCCGCTGCAGGCATCCGACGGCGGGTGGTGTGTTACGCTCTGCCTCGCTGGCGCCGCGGCCACCTGCAATGGCAGTCTCAACAACGGGCTCTCGAGTCCCTCAGCGCGGTCGCGGAGATCGTTGACTATCTGCCCCCCGCGTGGTGCGAGGGGGTGCCTAGGGAGGTGGCAGTGGTCGGCGCCACCATGTTCAAGCAGCTGGTGGTGGGATGCAGTGGGCGATCTCCAGCGTGCGCTAGACCTGAAGCTCCGGTGCCTGGACGGAGGGAGCGCAGAGCTTGGGGGCGCCTACAGGGAAGTCGCCGAGGCCTATGCGGGCAGATGCGACCTCTCTCCCCTTGGCTGCCCGTGCAGAAGATGTGACCAAAGACACCGTCGAAGGAGTAGATTGGAGGTGGACCTGGGTAGCAAGTTGGGATCTCGCTGGCCGACGAACGACCAAATCGGCGGTAGTGTGTTACGGCAAATAATCAGCGAAGGACTGGAAATTGAAGACAAGGGCAAAGAAGACATTACCCCACCTCTCTCCTAAAATCTGAGAAATGAATAAAATAATCAGTGCAGTGTGTCTCGGAAAAGAGCCACAAATTTGTAATCGCACCCAGCAAATTCTGCCATTGGCGGTGTGAACTGGCCAATTATACGTTTCTCCGGTTGCCTAATGCTTTATATCATTTATTTGGTGAACATTGACATGGCATGAAATAGTTTATTTTTGTCTTAAGCTAACAAAATTTTTTTGAGAGTAATGAAGTACATGAAATGCCTTCAATGAATCAGTATTAGAAAAGGAGCTGTTTTGACTGCATTGACATGGCAATGACATTTTTCACCTTGCTGGCATTACTTGTGGCCTAAGTTGAAAATCTGCTCTCAGTACTGCCATAGCAGGGTGCTTTTTCAATAAAGATTCTGAAGTCTGACCATTTTATTGTCACAAAGATCTGGTTGCCAATTTACTTTGCTTTTGATCACACGAGCAAGTAAACTTGGATGAAATCCTTCATTTAATTTTCTTAATCAAATGACATGCAGTTCTCTTGCTTCACCTGAGACTGTTTGATTTTCTATAATGCCTATGGTTGTCTTAAGTTGTTAGCTGCTCATGATTTTTGAGAATTCCTTGTTCTGGACTTCTGTATTATGCCTGCTGAACCAAATAATTTCTTTGGTGCAGATATTTGTGAGACAAAAGAATCGTAGTTCCTCCAAAGCTCCTGATAATCCAGTTAAGGTAAATGTTTTGCCCTTCTTCATTAACTGGAAGATATGATGCTGAATTCACTTTCATGTGCCTTTTAGGGTTCAACATTATGGTCAAGGTGTCCATTGAGTTTCATAGTAGTGTCACAGATTAGCAGTTCATGCTAACAAATAGCAGTATGTTGTTCTCATTCAGTCATTCTATATTGTGTAGTATTGAAATTCTGGTTTTGAACGGGTCTTAAACAATGAAGAGAGTGCTTTATAAAACCCTGCATTGTGTAGGTAGTGAAGTTTCTGCCGCAGCACTTACACTGCTGATAATTTTTGTCTATCTCATTCTGATATCTATAACATTTTCCTTGTGTGCCAACGAAATAGTAGTATGTTATTTAAATTTCTTGACAAGATTTGTGGACAATATCACCTTTATTTAATAACGTACTCGGTAACAAACTGCTGAGATGGTTTTCTACTACTCTCTTTGTGGCACATGTTGCTCTGCTTGTGCGTGGCGCTATATTATTCAACCTCTGGCTACTAGATTTTTTTCAAAAAGTATATATATGTTGTGAAAAAGTTTGTCTGCGTGTTGCCTTGTTCTGATACTGATTTGGGTTGGATTGATTTGGCCTTGTTGTGTATTATCATGATCAAACATAAGGATATGAGAGATTTGAGCTCATTGCCTTTGAAATAACTTTATTCTTATAACCTTATCTGAATTAATGCAGGATGTGCGGCATATGAAGGCATCTCCGTTGACAGTCGAGGAGAAAGAATGTATCCAGGAGGTGATAACTTGTGACTACAGGCTATCTTCTATTTTCCATGATGATTTTTGTTGCTTACTTGCTTCCATATGTGATTTCAGGGGCTGAGGATATTCAAAAACGACTGGACATCAGTTTGGAGGTTTGTCGTGCCACATAGAGATCCTTCACTGCTCCAACGTCAATGGAGAGTTGCAAGTGGAATCCAGAAATCTTACACAAAAAGTGATGCTGCAAAAGAAAGAAGGCGAACATATGATGCAAAGAGGAGAAAGCTGAGAGCATCCATGCCTGATTCACACCATGGGCAAGAGGTCAGTATATTTCTTTAACTTAGCAAATCCAAATAATATCGTAATCTCCATCTAAAGTGATGTCATTAAGCATAATTTTTTAATGCTTTCATCACAGGCTGATAACAATGCTTCTGAAGATGTTGAAAATGATGATGATTCATATGTCAATGAAGCATTCTTGGAAGACACAGATAGGAGCATGAACATGATGCAGTCAGGCACAGGCGTTGATGAAGAATGTGGTGCTACATGTGGTTACATTGAACTGCAGAAAGGAAGTGGTGCAAAACGTGATGTAACCACCTCATATATACCTTTTATGTACTGCCCCTCTGACGGCCCATCATATGTGAGAACACCTTCCACTGCAGCTCCAGTGGCATCATGTGGATCTCTGGAGCAACTGCAGTCTTCCAAATTGAGTAAAGAGAAAGGTGGTTGTGTGGTCAAGTTGGCTCCAGACTTGCCTCCTGTGAACCTTCCCCCTTCTGTCCGTGTCCTATCTCAGGCGGCATTTCATCCGAACGCAACACACTATCCTGTGCCACCTCTGGCCTTTACAGAAAGTGCTTATAGACAGCTAAATCTGTTCCCTGATCACAGAGCTAATTCTAGATTGCAGCAGAATGGGATCTCTACTGATAATGCTACAGAAGAAGGTGCTGAGCAAGATTTGCAGATGCATCCTTTACTCTTTCAGTATCCTCGAGATGTGGTTTCATCATATAGTCACCCGGTTCAAAATCTTATTAACCAGTCAAGAAAATATGATCTTTTCTCGCTTGAGAAAGTTGGAGTTGAGAGAAGTAACAATCAGACTACAGGTTCCACCGAAAATGGTACTATGAATGCTAACACTATTGACTTCCATCCTCTCTTACAAAGAACAGAAGTTGATGTGCATAGCGAAGTACCAGAATACGATAATAACCTTGATTACCATCAGTCTGACAATAACATGAGCGAAGTCCCAGTAGATGATCAGTCAACAGCTGAGCGAGCATCCACAAGCCCTTCTGAGAGGGAGACAAGTATTGACTTGAACATCCATTTATGCTCTCCAACAGCCATAAAAGATTCAAATGACTTCAGAACTAGTTTTAGCAGATCAAATGTTCAAGATGAAGTTTCTAGGAAGGACAAATCTAGTCTTCCAGAGCTTGGGGTTGTAAATTCCTATTTTCATCACTGCATTCAAGAATCTAATGAAGAATCAATGCAAGGAATTGTAATGGAGCAAGAAGAATTAAGTGATTCTGAGGAAGATAGCCAGCATGTTGAGTTTGAATGTGAGGAAATGGATGATTCTGAAGAGGAGCAAGTTCAGGGTCCAGAAGCCTCTCCAATTCATAATAAGGTGATGTTTGTAGATGCACCTGTTAGTATTATAATGTTCATGATCCTAGTATGGCATTGTATTATGATTTGTTCTTAAAAAATACCATGAACATTGGAAAATATTATCTATTTTTTTTTTTTTGATATTACTGTGTTCTGTTTTAACATGCCAGGAATATGAACATACATGATTGGTTTTGCTTTCCTGGTTGTACTTAATTTGTCAGAAACTTCTCTGTTCACTACTCTTTTATTTCAATTTTCTCCTGATGATGTTTTATATGTTCAAATATTCTTGTTCAGGGTATCTCAGCATCAATTGTTTGTGGGGAATTTAATGTTAGTAATGACCAGAGTCAAATCCAGCAAGGATCTGTTCAAAAGGATAAACAGGGTGCAAGCTCGATGCAGAAAACACAAGTTTCTTCTCGGTCAGTGAGGGTTAAGCTGAAGCCAGAAACTGCAAAGCGCACAGGATCTAGAACGAGCCAACGATCATCCACTTCTAGCACAGCTGAAACTAGCCGAGCAAAGCCAGAAGTTCTAAAGTGCCACAGGGACTGTCAAGTGCTGAACGCAAGCCCAGTGATTCAAGAAGAACTAGAAAAACTCTGGCCCCAAGATGAAGGCCAATTTAGCATTTTATTCCTGTGCTTCATGTGCCATAGGCAGAATGGCTCAGTTCAGTCTGTTGTCACTCGTTGAGTTGATTATCAAGCAACCAAGCAAACCTCTGGTCATTTAGCTTCAATTGTCATGTGAAAATAGCATTGAGAGAATGTACCAGATCTATGGATTTCTCCAGTTGGATAGCAAGACTGAGTGGTGATTTTGGCCCAGTATCTGGAATATATGTTTACAAATCATCAAATTGTTGCCTTGGTGACTGAGAAAGCATTCCCATGGAATAAATAAGGTTCTGGACAACCATGAGACGAATTCCTCGGTTTGATTTGGGAGTTTTGTTGACGTCCTCAAAGGTTAATTGTTGTATGTGTGTTCATCGTGTTATTGTGAATAGAGAAACGTATCCAGGCCTGGTACCTGTTTTTCTTTTGTCACAAATCATAGGTCATTTTGGCTTTTCTAGGTATATATATGACTTTTGTATGCAATTAGATCTAGGGACAAAAGTTGTCTGTGTCACATCGGATATTATGTGGGGTTTTGTATATTCTCCATTCAAATGGTGTGAATGGAAACAGCAACATATTATGAGCCAGCATATTGGAGTGCTTCCCATACTTCATTAAAAGGCTGGGTCAGTGCTACATTCATCTCATTAGTGATTAGTGATACGATGCGAAATGCAGCATAAAACCTTCTCCGTCTGTTGTCCTGCATAAGAGGGATAAAGGGATTTGTAATGGTTAAACTTCAGCCTACTCCCTTCTACCACTCCCCATCCTCCTTTCTCACCCTCCTAATTTTATTTATTCTCCTCTCCTTGGCAGCAGCATGAAAATATGGTGTATTCTAGTCTCCTTTTGTAAGCCGCTGCTTCCAATACATGTTTAGTTGCTTCTGTAAGCGCTCCATCTTATACCGCAACACATGCTCTGGATATACACTATCACATCCTGAGTATATGTTGTCTTCTGCACTGCTCTAGCTCCTTGATTTTGCTTATCTTTTATTTTTTCAAGTCTGCCCAGAACATTTTTGTGCCAGAAAGTCTTGAAGCACACAATTTTGAATCTCCATGACAGAGCATGCCCCTTCCTCCATTGCCTCCAACCAAACTTTCTCCACCCTCTCTGTACACTCCTCTAGCTACTTAGCTTCAAATTCAACACCCAGTCCCTTTGTTTTTGCACCATCTATCCTCTTATCATCAATATCCATAATCACTGGTCTATTGTCCGAATGTCACGGGTCACCACTTACAACCCTCAGCAGCGGGTTAGCTCATCTCCATTCTCTGCATACTACCGCTCTGTCTAGTTTTTCTCTAACATAGTTTGCTACATTGTGGTGGTGATTTTGCCAAGTGAATATATCACCCACAAAACCTAGGTCCAATAGCTCTCAATCATCTAGTGGTGCTCTTCTAAACTTCTCCATACAGATTTGATTTTCTGGCTGACCTCCTTCCTTCTCATCACTGAACAGCACCTCGTTAAAATCACCCATACATAGCCATGGCTTCTTCCATTTATTCTGCAATCAAGATACACAAAAGTATCCAGGTTTTGTCCTCCTCCACTTTGGGTTCACCTCACATCCTTGTAAACCTCAATTCTATCCCATCATCATCCTTCACTACCGCATCAATATGATATCGTGAGAAAACTTTTAACAACCAGATAAATTAAACTTTTAACAACCAGATAAAATTTCTTTACTCCAAAAAGGGGCCAGACCCTGCTCAGTCCTTTGCAATCCTTCACAATCAAGTTAGGCATATTGTGCATCCATCCAAATCTTTTTTTTTTTCCATTTTTGTTTCAGAGAGAAAGAGAATGTCGAGGGACTTCTGCTTAGAGATCCAGATCCAGAAGCGCACGAAACTGCTGCCATTGTCGAGGCACTCTGCAGTTCTCGTCAGTTCCAACTTCCAAGCTAAGGCCATTTTTGGAAAGAATTGAATCCTGCCAAAACTGACTCGTCAAAGCTTCCCGCGTTTCCCAGGCCTGCTGCATGCAGTGGGCCGCTGGGCCTTTCAATCTGTAGTGGGCCGACCCATTAACGCGAGGCAGGGAGGACGAGGAGGACCCAGTGTCAGCATCGAGGGTTCCGAGAGCGCAGCCCGGCCACAGTGTCTGACACCGGCGCTGCCAGTGGCAGGCGACCGAGCTCAGATGGTCCCACCTGTCAGTGCCTCGCATCCACGCCGTCAATTAGTGGAGCCCCCACCCCACCCCCGTGCACGTGCCCGTACGCCCGCCCTGTCACCTTCCTCCCACTGCCATGCGGGCCCAGCGTCGTCACCAGCCACACCACACCCACGGTAAAACGACGCAACGCTGCACACCGAGAGAGATGATGATGATATATGAAGAAGAGAAACCAACCAACCGCGGAGACGAGACGAGACGGAAACCAAAACAAAAACACAGGGGAGCGCAGACAGGCAGAGAGAGAGAGAGACGTAAAGCCGCCGCTTCGTGCGTGTCGACGTCACACCTCACCGCCGGGGGGCCGTCTCGCCGCGGGGTCCGCTAGACTTCCCTTCCCTTCCCTCGCCCGGACTGGGCGGTTGCCGGACGGATCGGGACTCGGGAGGCGACGACCGGCTGGGATGGCCGGGAAGAAGCGCAAGGCAGAGGCGGCGCGCCTGGAGGAGACGGACCGCGCGCTCTACGGGGCCTTCCGGGGCGCCGCCAACTCGCTCTCGCAGCTCTACACGCTCGCCATGGGCGCGCAGAAGGCCTCTTTCCACGCCGGCGAACGCCACGCCATGGTACGTCGTCCACGGCCCTTCTCCCCTCCCCCCTCCCCTCCAATCCCCTCCGGCGGCGGATTGGGGCGCCTGTTGTTGGGCTCCGTTACGGACCCGGTGGTAGTGGGAGAGATTTGCGTCCTGGCGGCGCCCAATTCGGGCCCCGCCGCTTCTGGGCGCTTTGGCAGTCTGCGTGCTGCGAATTGAAATTCCTGCGTTTTAGGCTCGATTGGTTCAGAATTCTGGTGCTGACTCCTCTGCTCGTAGAGTGAGATTGGATCTCTAAGGTCCAGTTCCATACTGATTTCGATTCGTTGCCTGCGATGCCAAAGGATACGGTGCCAGCAGCGAGTATATTTGACGTCCCGACGCAAGTTCTGGCTGAATTTCGTGGATGTACAGATGGATAGTCTGCGCGTGATTAGTTTCGATCGAACATCCAGTGTTAACGTCTCCTGAGATTAATTTCCCTTCGTAGCTCGTCCTGTTGAGTGTTGACCTCTACTCTCGATATCCTATTCAATGTAACAACTGTTGTATTGGCATTTTGAATCATTTCATTCCGCTTGGAAGCTCTAATTGCTGCTCCTTCTCTAATTAGCTACTTCCGTGTTACTTTAGCTTTTTTCCGTTCTGGGTGGAAGCGGCTGTGGGCATCTCACTTTGTGCTTTGCAACTTGCAAGGCTCATCAGATTAGGCTTGGTTAGGTTCAGACTTCAGAGGGAGGGTGTGCAATCGGAAAGCAGGCGGGAGGGGCTACAGACTTTACTTTTGGGGCAGGTTACTTGGGCAGTAGTACCAAGGATGCATCCTTATCAACTTTATTACTTTGCTTGTGCACTGCTATATGGAAGTCTCACCATTCAGGGTACTGCTGTACTGGTCCAGTTGTACACACTTTTCTTGGCATTACAACCAATAGTATCTTTTATTGTCGTTTTGGTCAGAGATTGCATGGCTTCATTTCTGTGATAGGTATTGTTTTATGGTCCACATTGTTTTATTGTTTGGTAAGAAGTTGACATTAAATTTTCCAGACACAACAAGTTAGCTCTAGAAGTGCAATATGGTAGCTAAACATCTATGCATATTTATTAGACTAAGGCCCAGTTTGGATACCCTGTGATTATAATAATCAGGTTATATAATCAAATTTTGATCCGAACAGGATTGATTATATGATGGACTATTATAATCGAAACTCTGATTACCATAATCTATGTGAGACCAGATTTTAGGAGTCCAACTTGCTCCCCAACCGATTGATCAACTTGCCAAACTAAAGGATAAGATAGTAATTTCTCACTTTAACCATCTATAATTAGTCACCATCATCCAGGGACCCAAACCCTCTGATTATTATAATCCAATCCTTTTCATAATCCAGACTATAATAATTCAGCTGTGATCCAAACATGTCCACTTCTTATCTCAATCGAATGGATAGACCAGTATACCCTTCTTGGCACCACATGTTTTGTGCATAACCGCTTAGGGCATGTACAGGGCCGGAGCCTCCTGGAGCCAAAACTAAGCTCCAACACCTGATTACCAGCTGTTGTCATCTCACCAAGTGCCATCACCTGGAGGTTAGGAAGAACTGCAGATGCCTCAAGCTCTACTTCAGTATCCTACAAGACTGCACTCTGCATGCTCCTAGTCCTTTTGGTCGATACACACACGTAGTGGATGCCAGCAATTGGTGTAGATCCAGATACTATCATATATTTGCTTGGGGACCTGGGTTTGTATGCTTATTATACTAAATTCAAATGATTTGCTGGCTAGTGCTTTCTTCTTGATGTACCATGCATGGCATGGGTCATTGGCTGTCAGGCACCACCATGCCTGCCCCATATTGCACCCTCCCGGCACCATGATAAGCACCACAAGATCTTGTACATTGACTCGCTCTTGCCCCTTTAAAGCCTAACCCCCACCCCCCTCACCCGACCCACCTATCCACACATCAAAATTTACCTCATGCTCCACCATTGGGCATGTACAATGCACAGTTGTTTAAATAGGCACTTAAAGAAAAATAACTTGTGGTACATCTATCATCTCCACAAGAGTCCTAATGTACAATGAAAAAGTATCTTATATAGCTTAGTTTGAAAGCGTCAGCAGCCTATTTATGCGCTCATCTACCCCTTGGAAGAAGCAGATGTACTAGCTATCTTTGGAATGCTACTCGGCCTGCCCCAACTTTTGCTGCCTGGTTGAGTGTCTTGCATCTGTGAGCACTCGGGCTGAATTCCAACAAAGCAGATGCAACTTCCATTAAGCCGCCTGCCACATAATAGCATTATACATGGCCTTAGAAAGTTACAGGCTTTCAGCTAGTTCATTGCAATGCACTGAAGCCCAACATGTTCACGAGGTACATGCTCAGGTTGTCTACAAATTGTGATTAGAATTAAGTAGGTACAAAAATAGTGCAGTTAAGTATGCTTGATTTCACAATTTTGCAACAGGTGATGATTGCATCCTCTGGTAGCATGATTTTAGCTTTTCTCAAAACTGTCTGTGAATGTCAAAGTTGGAAACTGGAGCTCTTGCCTGAAGGAATTTTCATTCCAAACTGCCTTTCCCCAAAATTAATGACCATAGTGATGTTTGTTCATTGCTATTATTTATCCATCGTCCTCTGTAGGATATATTCATCTCTCTGTGCTTTAGCTTTTTAAAATTAACAAGTCACACTGTTTGAAAACCAGTTAGCAGGTGTAGGTGTGAGATTCACATTACAGGGATTTCTAATACTGCTCAGATGTTCCAATTTAGGGATGATGTATGGTATTTCAGTTTTCCTTTTTGCATAATATCAAAGGGACCATTTACAAATTCAACATTGACTATTAAGTTGCCACTACCACTACCTCACATACTTGCATTTTTTTTCTTTGGCACTGGTGCTTGTAAGGTGCAAACTGCAAATTATGTTTTTTTTCTGTCTCAACATTCATGTACACTTTCATGAAAATGCAGCGATTGGAGTCAGATAATGTACCTATCCACACTGCTACCTTGGCATCTCTTATTTCTTTTCAGCATCTTTTATTGGTCTGGTAGACATGCTTCTTTCTTTATCGCCCCAACCTTGGTAACTAAAATTCCACTTTCTTTGGTTGATGCAGGAAAAACTTTATGAATGGATCCTGAGGCAGCATGAAAATGGCTTGAGGCTAACAGTTGCTGATGTAGCCTCCCATATCCAGGTAACTCTACAATTGTTCCTTTATATATGTTTCTACCCAATTTGAGAATGGAAACCCAGGTAAAAACTTGAATATATAGCCATTTCGTAGATCATGTTTAGTTCTAAATTAAGTGATAGTGAAGTGCTACTGACTTGTTGCCTTGATAAACAATGATTTGGGACAAATGAGATGAAATGAACTTGCTGTTCTAGCAGACTTAACTTTGATCCTGTTTGTATCCTCTAACTATTTTCTTTGCCTTTTTACATATCCAGTCATAGCATGTTCGCATACAATTTCACCATTGTTCTTCCTTTTGCACATATTCAAGCAAAGAATGATTACACACTTATGTATCATCTGTGTGTGTAGCAAGAGATTCAGTATGGAGGTGACAACGCATCAGCCTCTCCAAGGTCACAATACCCTAGCCAAAGCACTGCACCTGTAGTGCACATCCCCAACACAAGCAACCAGCAACCATCGCCAAGCTTATTTGCTCCAGGAAACCCTGGGTTGACACAGTCCAAGAATTCCATGGTCTTTTCAAACGCATTATCCAGCCCCATCCGACGGAGCCTGCAACCCTACCATCTAGAGCAGGGCGGGGACGCAGGGTACTTTGCGAACGGCGTAAGCCGCGACGTGAACCCCACGGCTTCGAATGATTCATCCATGGACATGCACTCGGACAGCCCAGCTCATGACTCCTACTGAGGGGCCAAGCAGCTCCCACCATGGAACCGGAAGAAAGAGCAGGACTTCTAGTGGAAGAAGTCTTGCTGTCGCAGCCTCCCAGGCCTAGTAGGAATATTCAATTTAACACCTTCCGTAGTCCCTTACACTAAGTGTGTGATATTTTGTGTTGTTACTACTACTTACCACCTGTTGCTTTGCCAGGATACTGTAATTTGCATGTACTATACTGTACCATTTGATTTATCTGTGCATATTACTGTTGTTGGTATGTTACAAGTGCAGGAAACAAAGCATTGGAAAGAATTAACGGCGTGAACAGTTGTGATGGGTGATCTTGTTTTATCTCGTACTACCGCTGTCATTCATGTGGACACTGAACTACTGAAGCTAGCAGTCTTCGTTTTTTTTTTCCAGACTGAAACTGCGTACATATATAGCTGTTGGATTGTGGTAATGAAGGCAGCCAAATTAAAACCACATGACTCTGCTGTGCTTTCTCATATGTTGTAACTGTAATAATCTATTGTTGTGATGTTCTACGATGATGAGATCCAGCAACGGTGTCGACGGGACGTAATGTAACCACTTCGAAGTCATTTATGTCAAGACTAATCGCTGACTGCAAATATGTGTAGGATAATTAGACCCTTAGTTGATTTTCCTTATATCTGATCCTGTAGCCTCATCAAGCTCTATGCTTCTCTCTAAATTTCATTTGTACTGTTAGACTATAGTTACGAGCAAGTCACCAAAACAAGAATATTAGTCACAATCAGGTGTTTATGGGCATGGCACGTGAGATTGTAGAAGGAAAAAAAAAAAACTTGTGAAGACTAGAGCTGTGGCTAAAACTAAACACGTGTCATAGATGAACATTACTACTTCCGTTTCAAGAAGAATGTTATTTGTCTATGAACTTTTGAGTGGCATTCTCTTTTACAGATTCTCTTTTACGGAGGCCAACATGTCCATAATCTAAGGGTCTGTTTAGATGCACCCAATTAAGGTTTAGTTAGCTATATTTAAAGTAAAATACACGCTGGGTCTTTAAACTTTTAGAGTGTCCTCGTCTGGGTCCTCCAACTAAAAAAACGACTATCTAGGTCCTTAATCTATTGCCGTCGCACCCTAACGGTCCAAAACCCGCCATGTCAACGCTAACAGCTGACGTAAGCATGCCATGTAGGCCGTGCTCGCCGCTGTGCCCAGGACATCGGCACCGTTGTGGGCGGGGTTCCTGGCAGCTGCGCCGTCGTGACGCGTCGGGGCGGCAGCTACTACAAACGCCCACATATGTGGTGTGCAAGCCGCTGGGTTCCGCTCGGCACACCGCCGCTGCAGTAGGCCGTCGACACTAGCATCGATGCCGTGTGGATTCCCTACGCCGGCTATGCGGACTACCCCACGCCATCCACACCCTTCTTTAACCCGGCGGCATCCGCCTCGTTCCGCCCGGTGCCCTGCGGCTTCAGCCCCACCTATGCCGACTCCTCGCTGCAGGCGGAGCTGTTGCAGGACTCCCTCGCTCTCGCCGGTGATGTTTGGATGCTCCAGCTAAACTTTAGTTAGCTAAAAATTTTCTAGCTAAACTATAGCTGCGGATGTTTGGATGCTCCAACTAATAGACTCAGCGAAATTTAGCTAGCTAAAGTTTAGGTGCGATTGGCACTGCTCTACCACACGCGCTTTGTGACCAAAGCCAAAGCTCTTCGGGCAGGGCAAATCCCAAAGAGCAATTTTTAGAGGCTCAATGTCTGTACGCGAAAACGATTCCGACTCTCAGGCACTTGGTGGTGTTCTGCTCGCTCTACACACCGAGCCGAGAGCCACAACAAACAGAATCAGCTTGCAATGGAAATTATTCACGATTACAATGGAACTAAACCTTTTTTTCTTTAGAAAAATAATGTGTTCAAACACAAGCATGTGTGCTCTAGGTTTTCATATCTGTGTTCAGTGTGAGAACTTAATATGAGAAATGAATTAAACTGTACTACTAAATTATTCCTATTCTAAAGAAGGAAATGAAAAAGCATATCTTGCAGCTGAAGACAGGCCTCACAACACATATATGTTTATTCTTGAAAGGAAAAACTCTACTTTGTCTCCCTCAACTATCACAAAGGTCAAGTTTTCCTTCCTAAATTAGAAAACTGGACATAACGGGCCCGTTTGATGTGGAGCCAAGGGTGGCTCGAGCCCGTCGGCCAGGCCATGGCCAGCCAGAGCCATGCCGAGCGTGGCCACGTCGTTGTGTTTGATTTCATGCATCATTTGAGCCCGGCTGAATTGAGAGTATGTTTGATTGCATATGTAGATGAATTGGATCACCTTGCATCTTAAGAAGGGTAACGTTACCCTTCTGTTTATCTAAGTGGCATTCCATCGAGCATTCCCAAGGCAGTGGCGATGAGCACGAGCAGAAGAACAAAACTGCGGTGGAGGAGCTGGGCAAGCTCATGAGCCGGTAAAGGAGCGTCGGGATGGCGGCCGCCGCGCTGCTGCTCGCCACCGTCGTGGATGTCACCCTCCTGCGCTGCGGTGCAGCTCCGCTGCGCACCAACACGAACGGGCGTGCGGCCATGGCGTCACGGTGGCGCGCGCGCGGCCCCGGCTCCTCGTGGCGGCACGATGGCGGATCTCGGCGGCGGCGGCACCATGCGCGCGCCCGGATCTCGGCGAGGGCGCGGGCGTATCACACGCGGGCGGGCGATATCGGCGGGACGCGAGGTACCACGCGGCGGCCGCTTGCTGGGCGGGCAGCTGGCCATGCGGCGGCCGGGCGGCCGAGGTACAAGGGGCGTTAGCCGGGGCAGGGCGCCCCACGCACGCGCCGGCCTCCGGGCGGCGGGCTGTGGCGCTGGCGACCCACGCTAAGGCAGCGCCTCGGCGGCGACGCGGGCGGTGGCGCTGGGGCGCACACGCACGCGGCCGGGCGCCCGGCGCGCGCGCCTTTGGGGGCGGGGGGGGGCACCCTACTGCCACAGGGGCGCCGGGGGCTAAGGGGCGCCGGGCGGATGTGGAAGGGGATGGGAAAGACGAAGGTGAAGACTGAAGAGGGAGGTGACCCTATCGTCATGTGGAGGCCCAACTCAGCCTGGCTCTAAAAAAAGGACCTTTCTTCCGTTTTTTGAGAGCAATGAGAGAGAGTGTTTTTTCAGCCCGCGGGCCTGGCTCGCTGATGGGCCAAAACAATCAAACAAGCCAGCTGGAGAGCTCGGGCCACCCTTGTGGCCCTACTTCAAATGCACCCAACTTGTCCCTCACCTTTTTCAAACTAGACAAATGGTCGCTGACTATTTCTCTAGGTATTCTTTTTTCTTTCATATTTATTTCAACAGAATCTTTCAAAAATCATAAAACGGAAACTCTGATTTTAAGTAGATCTAAACCGTAAACACATGACCTCGTAACGTGATTATGTTAAGTGTTCATAAGATATAAAAATGGTAATATTATGTCGCTAAGCCTGACGTGAACCATCCTTCAACTCGGTGAAGACGTACACGATCCACTTTTTTTTTTTTTTGTAAGATATAAAATTTGAGTTACGCTAAACCTCTTCACGTAACTCGCTCTCTTACAGATAGATGGCCAAATGGGCCGAGGCTAGCATTGGTTTGTTAGTTTCAGCCTATAAACCAAGCATGATCTTGCCTGATATGCCTCTTGCCACGCGTGCTTGTGCGGTGGGCATGAAACAAAGGAGAGTAAAGTATTTGTAGATTTCGATTTGTTCTTTCCCGGCAGGGCAGGCAGGCATTCTCTTTGCATATTATGAGCGTCTACATTGTACTGTGTAAATTACTAAATATAGAGTACACGACGGGTCTTGAATGACACTAACCAGTTCATTGAAAAAAAACCAACATGAGTTAAAATGATCAATTGTTGTGACAACCTCAACTTTTTACCGCCCAGTCCCTCCTTGCAGCAGTAACACCGTAACAGTGGAGATGCATGCGAGACCACTCACTGCATCTGCATACGATAGGGTGTCCACAGTCCACAGTCCACAGAGAGAGACAGATCGACGGGAGCAGGGCCGGGCGGCAGCCAGTCAGGCTCAGGCGAGACCACCGTGCCCGTGGGGCTGGGGCGTCGAGCACAGCAGGCAGCAGCAGCACCCCAGCAGTGGGCCGGCCCGGGAACGCAGTCGTGGTGCAGGTGCAGCAGCAAGGTCCATCGGGCCGGGAGACAAAGTGATGGCCCTGCACATTGCGCTGTCCATCTTCCACGCACTGCTCACACTGTTGTAGTTGTTGCTATTATTACTGCTAGCATTGATCACCAACCAATAATAATGTGTGTGTTTTTTTAAGGGGAATAATAATGTGTGTTGGTACGGCGACGCGTACGTACGGGCTAGATGGATTCGATTCGATCCACCATCGCATCGCATCGCTCGCCTCCGTTCTTCCTTCGGGGGTGTTTGGATGGTGTGGAAAAAGTTTTGCCTGTGTCACATCGGAATGTCGGAGGGATGTCGGAAGGGAGTTTCGAATACCAATAAAAAAATAAATTACAGAACTCGTCAGGAAACTATAAGACAAATTTTTTAAGTATAATTAATCCGTCATTAGCAAATATTTACTGTAGCACAACATTGTCAAATTATGGACTAATTATGCTTAAAAGATTCGTCTCGCAAAGTTATCGTAATCTATGTAATTAATTATTTTTTTAGACTATATTTAATGCTCTATGTATGTGTGACAAGATTCGATGGGACAGGGCAAAATTTTTGCCCTGTGAATCCAAACACCCCCTTCATCTTCTTGTCTTCGGATGCTGAGCCTGTCGTCTCGGATCTGCTGCTGCTGCTGGTCCTTGCTTGCCCAAGCCCAAGCAAATTTTCAAAGGAGAGGAGGACGCAGCACGGCGGACGCAGCGCTGAACCGCATTATTATTTTGGTTCCCTCATTTGCGCCTTGTTCAGTTCCCATGAAAATTGCAAGTTTTTCAACTCTCTCTCTCCATCACATCAATTTCTACCCGTATATATGGAGCATTAAATGTTAGTAAAAAAATAACTAATTACACAGTTTTATTGTAAATCACGAGACGAACCTTTTGAACCTAGTTGGGCCACGATTGGACAATATTTGTCAAATACAAACGAAATGCTACAGTTATAACTTTTTCTAACATTTACGAACTGAACAAGGCCTTGGGTTGTGCACATAACCTGCACAGGTCATCACCATAATAAATACAAGAAACAAAAACACGAACCTACCACACCCGCACAGATTTGGAAATTCTTTATATATACTGCTTCGTGCTCCCTGCGTTATCTTTTTATAAGACGTCTATACTATAAACTTAATATAGTTAGATTGGTGATTAAATATACTATTCAAATATCATAAATTTAGAAATATAAATATATAGTATTATTATATAAATAAATGGTTAAAGTGCAGTTTGAAAAACCATGCCATCTCTCTTACTATGCTTCTGGAGTCCTAAACTAAGTGCTCCATGAGAAGTGAAATGTTTTTAGCTTTGATTACATGATAAAATAATTTTAAAATACAAATGTTGCTAATATTTTCGACAAACCTTGTTAAAATTAACAAAGTTTGACTAATACAAATAACATGATAGCGCTTGTTTTAGGATGAAGGGAGTACACTCGCTCAAGATCGAGAGGAGTTTGGACCTAGGTGGTGAGACTTCTCCGAGCGCCGGGAAGAAGAGGTGTGCTTCCTTGTGCGCGGAGAGAGAAACCACTCTCTAAATAGAAATTTTAGGGCTTAGTTTAGGACTTAGACAAAGCCCCTAGGAATGAGGGTCAGATGCAAATTTGAGGCAATAATGAAATGTACCCGTAGTCTTTTATGGTATGTTTTTTTTGTGAATCTCTTATGATAGATTTAGAGTAGAGATATAAAGAATCCATGTGTAGCAATAAATCAAGAGTTGAAATAGATCAAAGGACCTTTGGATTTGCCGGCTTGGTCATGTCACGCTGACTCTGGTCCTACGTACTCCCTCCATCCCATAAATAAACGCTCTTATTTGACTTCCACAATTTTGGTTTGACTATTCATCTTATTTAAAAAGTTTTAATAAATATTATTTATTTTGTTATGACTTATTTTATTATTAAAGATATTTTTATAATAATTTATTTATTTTTTTTATTTATAAAAAATTAAAATAAGACGAATGATCAAACCGAAATCGTAGAAGTTAAATAAGAACATTTATTTATTTATAGGACAGAGGGAGTACTCAGAGTAGGTACTCCTCCGTTACTGATGACTAGGGAGGGGTACGCAGGGTGCACATTATTGCTCCGTACCAGCTGCAACAGCCAGCATAGGCGCAGAGAACAGCTAGCCGAACGCATTTGTTTTGGCGGGGGCTCCACCGAAGCTGAAGCTGCTAAACAGAGACGGTATGACTGCGCACTACTCAGCGTCTCAGTTTATACTCAGACAAAGCCTGCAAAAATACTCGTACAAAATCTCGCAGGGTTTCATTTCACTGGATCTCAGGCCGTCACGGCTGTTAGAGCTACTGTAGCAAAAGAAAGGGCTGGACCAGCTTCGATCTTTATCCTATACAGTAGCGCTACCCAAGTGCTAGCTCACTCAACAGTAGCGCTATGCAGTTGTTTTTTTTTTTTTCAGTAGCCTTATCAGGTTTACTCCCTCCGTCTCATGTAGTATGTCGTCCGAAAAACGTGTTTGCGAGGGGGGCACGGTTTTCTAACGACAAAATTCATGGAACAGAGGGAGTAGATCCTAACGTAACCTACTCCCTCCGTCCCTTTTTAAATATCGCCGTGGGATGCGTGCCACAAGTTTGACTTGATTTATAGAAAATACGTACAATATTTATATCTTCAAATAATTTTGTTAAAAAACTAGATCCAAAGATCTTTCCGATGATACTAATTATGATAGTAATCGATGATATTTATTATTTATTAAAATTACCTGGCATTTGTGTCTCGAAAAGCGAAGCGACAAATAAAAAGGGACGAAGGGAGTATACTCAGAACACTTGATGATTAAATCAATAAAACTGAATAAAAAGAAATAATGCTCCAGTGCACATATATATTTCACGTTGTTCCAAACAGAGCTACGTGAGCCATATACTATGATGATATCACTGACACACAAATCTTTATACCTCACTCAAACAATGCATACTAGATAGGTAGGCCTTGGATCTAATGAGATGAGACAGGCGTTCATCATGCATCCAAGCAACAACGACCATGCATGCATATTATCAAATCAAACAACTGACGCAGACGACACAGGAGATGCGTCGCTAGTGATACAAGTAAGTATATATAAATAAATATGTAAATATAGGCCGCAGGTATGCATCAATAATTAATCAAGCATGCTTGTGCGTCTTGGACGGCGGCGGCGGCGGCACCGGGTAGCGGTGGACGCAGCCGTTCCACGGGTTGTCGGCGTCGGGCGCGGCGTCGCGGAGCGCGCGCCAGACGTTGCTGCACGCCTTGAACCCCGTCCCGAACGCCAGCATCCAGAGGCGGTCGCCGGCGCGGACGCGGCGCTTGGCCTCGAAGTAGGCCAGCTCGTAGAACACCAGGCTGCTGGAGGTGTTGCCGAACCGGTGCAGCGTCGACCTCGCCGGCTCCACCACGTAGGGCCCGAACCCCATCAGCCGCGCCACCGAGTCGATCACCGCCTTGCCGCCCGAGTGCACGCAGATGTGCTCGAACGCGCGCAGGAAGTCGGGGACCTCCGCCGCCGCCGCCTTAAGGTTGCCCGCCGCGTACGCGCGCGCCACGCGGCACGCGTACCGGAGCATCTCGGCGGCGGGCAGCACCCGGGGCCCCAGCGCGGTGATGTGCCGCCGCAGCGCCGCGCCGGCGACGCGCACCAGGTCCTTGGTCAGCGCCACGCCCAGGTTGCCCTCCTCGTCCTCCATCTGCAGCGCCGCGTTGAAGGCCGCGTCGTCGGCGCCGTGGTGCGTCCGCAGCGTGCGCACCAGCTCGTACTTGGCGTCCGCGCGGCGGGCCGGCACGTCCGTCACCAGCGCCGCCGCGCTGCCCACGCGGAAGATGCAGTTGGTCACCAGCATGTGCTTGTTCTTGCCGAAGTACCAGTTGAGGCTCGTGTTCTCCGTCACCACCACCAGCGCGTACCCGCCGCCGCCGCCCGTCGACCGAGACGCGCGCAGCGACCGCGCCGCCGTGTCGATGCCCACCGTCCCGGCGCTGCACCCCATCCCGGCGACGCTGTACGCCTTGACGTCGGGGCGCATCTTCAAGCGGTGCACGATCATGGACGCCAGCGACGGCATCGGGGAGAACATGGAGCACGCCACCACCAGCACGCTGATGTCGCCGGGGCTCACGTCCGACTTGGCCAGCAGCTGCTCCACCACGGCGAACAGGCCCTCCTCGGCCTCCTGGATCGCGAACGCCAGCGTCTTCTCGAACTTGCCCGAGTAGATGAAGGGCGGCGCGAACGTCTCCTGTCCCAGCCCGGACTTGCTGTACACCAGCCGCATGAAGTCGGCGATGTCGTCGGAGTAGCGCTGGCACTTGAGGCCGAAGTACTCGCACACCTCCAGGTTCACCTGCCGCTCCGCGTCAGGGAGGTGGCAGCTGTAGTTCAGGAGGTACACCGGCCGCTGCCGCCGGAGCAGGCGCCGGAGCACGGTGGCCAGGAACACGACCGCCGAGGCCACGAGGGGCACCAGCACCGGGAGCGGGAGGGTGCGCAGCGACGCCATGGCCGCCGCCGCCGTGCTCGACAACATCGCCACCGAGCTCATCTGCCTGCTGCTTTGTTTGGAGTGCACTGCTGGTGGCAGGGACTTGCTGCTCTTGACTGGGAATGTATGTCTATATTTTATAGGACATTACAGGTCGTGATCGATATACGAATACGAGTACAACATCCTTTCCTTACTACTAGTGTCGTAGTTAGCATAGGGAAAGAGCATGCACGCCAAGTGTCCAAGTTTTGGCCTTTAGGGCACTCCTATGTAGTAACCGGAAATGAATATGTCAGCCAGGTTCGTTTCAGAAGCCTCTTCTATGCTCCTTGGAGGAGCCGGAGCATTTGAGAATAAACTATTTTTTGGGCTCTAATTTCTGACGTCAAAATGATTATGACTCCTCTACTATTCAATAGAAAACGATTTATATTCCTCCTAAAATGTTTGGTACGGCTTTTTCATAGAAACTGCTGCAAAAGCTAGAACCAGAGCTGTGCAAAAGCTAGTATTATATTAGTTTATTTAATGTACATTGTCGGTAGATCTGGAGTTAAACACGGATAGCTGATGGATACAAATGCCGAAGCAGATTGTTACGATTAAGTGTATACTCCCTCCATATCAACCTAATAATGCACCAACTTTTCTTTGCTACAGTCACACACAATAAACGTCCCCCGCTGAGAAGTTCTCTCTTCATCCACCCACGAAATTGTACCCAGGAAACCAACACAATTAAAATGGACAGCCCAGATTTAATTTCACACATTCTCTCTCCTTACTCATTCACATCGGACGGTCCGGATCAAAAGTGTCACGCATCTTTCCTCCACCCTCGACCTCCCGCGAGAGCCCCGTGCCGCCGCCGCCAATCATCCCTCACACCCGTGCCGCCCGGGACGCCGCTCCGCGCGATCGGGGTTTGATCCCGCTTCCTCGGTCTCCAATTGAGTTTCTCGAAAGAAAAACCTATCCTCTCCTCTCTTCGCCCGCGGCTCACGCCGTCGCCGTCGCTGCGCTGCTTGGCGTCCCCCCATGCGGGGGACCCTCCAACGTCGGCTGCCGCTTGAGTGCGGTCGCGCCCAAGGCGGGGATGGCGAGAAGCGATCACGGCCACCACCACGACGGGACACCCGGCCTCGCTCGGGCGCTGGCGTCGCCCAAAGCCAAAGACGACCCGGTAGGGGGACGCGCAATGGCAGCCCCGATGCACCAAACCCTAGAGGTCGTGGGCGGGCACCCCTGAGGTTCTTCCCTCTCCCTTCCCGAGCCGAGCCCTTTCTCGTTCGTAGTCACGCAATGTCCTTGATGCCTAAATCCAAGATCCAGACAAGGTTAGTTCTTTGGGCACCCCCGTGAAGTTCTGGGAAGTGTTGAATCTTGTATACCTGCAGGTGCTTAAAGCTATTGTTTTGACTTCGTTTTTGTTTTATTGCTTTCAAGAACGTCTAGCAGTAAAAAGGAAGGAGAGAGTGACAACCGCAGAACTGATTTGGAAAGAAAATAACTAAGGAGAAGTTTCAAAAGAAGTAGAGACTTGCTGCAATCGGTAATGTTCTTGATAGATGGAAATATGTCGGGGTTTATTCTACCAATTTTATTATGTTGACTCGAATTAAATTTTGCAGCAGAGGATCTTTTGGCAATCAAGCACTCGACATTTGCTTCCCCTGCCACATTTGCATTAGTGGTCAGAATCAAGTTTCAATGTCGATAGTTTACATGTTTACAAGGAAAGTGTTATTATACTGTCATTTTACTCATGCTTTTCTCCATTTTATGCAGTTCTAGATGGCATTGTTATTTGTTAATGGCATATCTCTGAAATAGTTGCATCTGAGAGTTTTAGGTGCTCTTGATTGCAATATTATGTCAGGATGCAAAGAAGAGATAGGAAAGGTAGTCCCGTGCCTTTTACACTTTGTTCCGCGAACCCGACAGAGCTGAAAAGATTTAATGAACTGCTTTTTTACGGGGAGCAAGATGACCTCAAGCTTCATGTCAGAACACTTTGGAATCGGAAAGAGCATTACAAAGAGTTGCCGCTCTGCTGAAAACAATTGGATATGTGAGTTCAGAATTATTAACATACTATTTAATTTTTTTCCTATGTTACTTCATGCTGAACCAGAAAGAAAAGAGCAAACTTGTGCTTGATTGATTACAGCTTGGGCTTGATTGATTCATATGCCCGGCCAACATTAGAATCTTGAGACAAGTGGGATGAAGGTGATGCAATTGGCTCTTCGATCACCAAGGAAATTGCATACGGGAATCAATTTTAGTAGGGTGAATGAGTTGCAGGGAACAAGGATCGCTACTTGGGCACTGAATCTTCAGTATATAGCGTTTTTTTTTTTTTCATTGCATATAGAGTACTGTATTGACCACACAAGGATCGAGTTTATTGTTGAATTACTCGGTGTTTCTTCAACTGCGTGTAGCATCAATAACGCTTGTGTGTGAAAATAAGAATTGTAGCATCTAGGTGAAAAGAATAGAGTCCATTCAGCTCAATCCGTTAGTACACTTTTTGATTTGTTGAACCATCAAATTTCAAGTCAACAATGACATTTTGTAGTATTGTCAAGATCTTTTTTTGATAATGATATTTCAGTTTTGCATATATCGAATGTTGCCGTACCATTAGCATGAGCAGTATCCCATGAAACTTGAGCTATGAAAAAAATATCGTAATTTAGTTTTAATGGGCATCTTTAAAATGTTGCCGTAGCGTTAGCACGGGCACTATACTAGTAGAAAATAGAAGTTGTTTTGGACAAGGTTTGAATCAAACATTGAGAACATAAATCATAAATAACTTTTAAATTGTTAAGTTTAGAAATATAAAATTCACATAAATAGAATTGTCTTGAAAAATACTTTTATAAAAGTATAAATATATCACTTTGTGATAAACATTTTTATTAAAATATAAAGTTAAAGTTATACTTTAGAGACCGTGTCGTTGTCTAAATGACTTCTATTTCTAACATGGAGAGAGTATTAATCACGTGATGAGACAAATGCAAATAATGCTGGTCATGAATATTTCTTCCGCTAGTACTTGTTTTTTAGTTACTCTGGGCACATGGATCGCACGTGTATGTCGAAATGTGACACGGAAAAAGTAATACTAGTAGCCTAGCACGTTGCTTCGTTCTTAGGTTCTTATTAGGCGAACATGCGGACATGCCTTAGGCTCGCACCAGCCCAAAATATATTAGCGCGCCTGCCTTTCCATTCCCGGTTCCCAATCGCAAGACTGATTGAATTTATCCCACCTCGCCCAGGCAAAAATGTGTGTTGGTGAAGCTACTGTATTAAATTAATACACCATCCTCACTTTTCTTTAACGCATGACCACAAAAAGGAGCTACGCATTTCACTCATAGGTAAAACCCTGCTCTAGTAGTGACATAGAAATAGAGAGTGACGTACAAGAGCGTGGTGTAGAGCCGGGCTTGTCGATGTTGTAACCTCAACGAGTCAACGGATATATACGAGTGTACGACCTAAGAAAGTATTTGTGATCTACTTCTTATATCGTAATTGATCTTTGATTCTAGTAAGTTTATGCTTAAGTTGTTCACGGGTCCATCACTCTTCATTTGTTGAGTGCTCTAACCTCGCTAAGGGAACTTAGTGAGCCACGATTAGAGTAGTGTAAGTTATAATATAGACGTGGTCTCTAGATTATCACTTACTTCTTGTCCTATGGATTGATTGTAGTAGTCAGTAGGTGGTGACAATTCTATCTGATCTCTATATTTCATCGCATGGCTTGGACAAAAGTTGTTAGAATAATAGGGCCACTCCTGCTCGAAGCTTTGGCACAATTTTGAAGTGGACAATCTTTTGTATCTACATACCTTCTTAGTTATTATAACCACATAATCCTCTACCCAATTTACCACGAACCCCTTGGGTCATATGGGAAGAACTTAATTCTTAGTTAGATCACTTTACGTCTCCTGTAGAAAATGATACCTTGTAATACTCCTACACCAACAATTGTATGTTCGCAGTTTTGTCTTTTGATGCCTTTGGTGTCAACACCCCTACAAATGATCCTAAATGTGGCCTGCACAATTTGGGTATTACATATAGTAGTTCCTAAATGTGGCCTGCACAATTTGGGTATTACATATAGTAGTTCTTTGTGACGACCAAGTAAGTTGGGTTAATCTAAATGTGGCCAGTGGATGATAGCTCGGCTTAGCTTGGTCCATCAGGGAGTGGTCACATAGCTGCTCCAATTTGCAGATATCACCACCTTGTCGCCTAACCGTACTATCTCGCATCCCAAGAAACAGGACCACTAATTATGTATTGGTGTCATTTTTCATGTTTATTCTTGATTCATTTGAAACACATATTGGAAATGGACATAAAACATATAAATCATGAATAAAACCAAAGTCATATAAGTAGGGGCACTACAGAAATTTAGCATATTTCATCTATTCTAGAAATAGGAGAAACCATTTTACCGAACATTTTTCAAAAGGGCTTTAGCTCAGAATTATAGTCTTTTTGGAGATGCCAAGTCCTGCCAAACATGACCTAACTCTCATTTTAACTGCTGAGGGATAAATCTATCCTCCCCCTCCATCCCACACCCTACTCGCCACACGCTCAAAAAACATCTAGGTGTTCGGAAGATGGCCAAAAGAATTTGATTATTAGTAGCAATTTTTTTCTAGGCATTTTCTGCTTAGAGCGGTCTATTTTTTTTTTTTTTTTTTTTAAGACATACTGTCTTGGATCCATAATTGGTGCACATAGAGCTGATCGAGAAGTCGCTCATTCAAAAAATGATAAATATTTAAAATTTTTGTTGGTGTTTGTAGGTTTGGGAAATTTTGTTCGTGTTTGTAGGTTTGATTAAATGTCTCTTAAGCGAGCGGAGGTACAGTTTCAATTCAAACAGGGTTCCACGGAATTTACTTCAATTTATCTAGCACAGGTGATTACGTATGGTGTGGATTTTACTGTTGTGTGCATCTGGAATGAGCTGGGAGCAAGTTTAATAATACAGCCGGTTGCTAGCTGTATAGATCTTTACAACTCATCTCTTAGCCTACTTATACAATAATTATACCTTCATTATTAATATATGATCTCACATATCTCTCTTACAAATTGTCTAGTTCTTGTATCTAAACCCTATAAACTTATAGTCCGTTTTTCCTTTCTCTCCTCTTCTCTTTCCTCCTCTCAACGTTCAGCCAAGTTACACTCCAATTATCCTTGCTCTATCGATAGTTACGACGCTGACCGAAGTCATATCACGTCTACGACTGCGTGCACATGGGCCGTGGATCGACCGAACCAGCCAAGTGGATGCAATAGTAAAAACAGTGTCAGCGCTGCACGGCATTAAAATTTATACAGCCTTAATTTATGAACCTTCACAAGCCTCTGCCTACCCACCCACTGCTACTGTATCCACTCCCTATTGATTGTTCTTTTGGGCCGCCATGGTACGTGGCTTGTGTGGACCTAGCTTTACTCCTACTATTATTTATAGGGTGAAAACTATGACGTATTACAGTGATATATTGTAGGAGTAAAAATTGTATAATATAATAAAGGGATATTCAATATTTTTTTTCATGTGAAGTGAAATCAGTACATATATATAGGGAAATTATTTTAATTTTTAATCTCAGATCATATATATACTCCATATATATGTTCAGAGGGCCACAAACCATGGGGCCAATCCCACAAATTCCTCATCCGCTAATAATTAGCCCTAGCAGATTTAAGTGGGCCTTAAGTCTTGGTGATGGCTTGCCATTTCTATTTTAGAATGTCTAATAAGTTACTTCATCCAAAAAAGAAAACAACTATGGTTGGCATTTCATATGTGACCAAGTTTCTAGCAAATTATATTTTTGTTTATAGCTCCAAATCAATTTATCGAGAAAATATATCATAATTGATCTGATTATATTAATTTAAAATATGGATATTTTTAAAACCTATAATTGGTCAAAGTATTCTATATGATTTGGAGAAAGTTGAGTGGCCGAATGCCATGTTTATGGGAGGCGGCCGAATGCCATGTTTATGGGAGGAGCTGGCAACCGATGACTGTCTCGAGCGCGGTTGGCATGAGAATCTACAGCTGCATGCCTGCCTGGCCCCGGAAGCATGAAGATAAAGAGCTGAGAATTAAAGGAGCTGGTGAACTACCGCCTACTGGTGCCCTTTGGCAAATCAAAATCACTATGGATGTACTTTTCAAAAGAGAAATGGCCTCTTTAATTATTTTGGATGCTTGTTCTCATGACCAGAGGGTACGATGAAGATAAATGTCATCTGAAATGACATTTTGACAAGATGGTGCCCTAATCATATATTGGAGGAGGAGTAGTAGTACTCCCTTAAAAAGGAAAGCAACTAACGGGTGGCGTACGTGCTAGTTAAAGTGGTTAAAATTTGCTATACCAAAACATAACATTGTGCTAAATAATTAGTACATTATTTCATGGATAGAGAGTACTCCTATAATGCAGTAGTGGTATAATTAATCTATAGTACAGGATAAGGCTTGGATTATTGCAGCATTCTGTCGACCACCAGCTCGTACGCCAGTGAAGAAAAGAAGGTACAGTCCCTGATGCGTGGTTTCTCGATCAGAATCGGTTGGCCGATGGCCGGCGTGCCGCGCGCGTGGGCACTGAATGAAAATTCCCATCAGTATGCATGGAGAGCATCTTAGCCGCATTGATGGATGAGCGCGTGCCTTGTTTACCAACTGCAGGACAAGCGAATAAGCGATGGACACCGTACATACGCGCCATGATCCATGATCCATGAGCAGCCAGAAGGAGCCATTTATGGGTAGACACAGAGCCGATCCAATTCCATGTCGCTGTCGATTACCATACCGAGGGGCAGCAAGCAACCAAATGATGAACATAGCTCTCGATCCCCACAACCATGGAGCTCGATCCATCGATCTTTTGTCGATTATTCGGATTCTCCATCGTCCGTGTTGGTGCTTGGCATGGCAGCTGGCAACGGCCGGCATGGCACCTCATCCTCATGGAATGCAACGCAACGTCGTCGCAGAGCTAGCGAGCCCGTATAGTATCATCGCATTAACATGAGCCGGCGAAAGTTGGTGCATGATCGTCTATGGAATACTCCAGTAGAAGTACTGTGATGTATCTATCCGATCGATCCGCCGTCGTCGCGTCCCAACTCCCATAGATCTCTCGTCGTCCGATAGAATCTCCGCAAGTGCAAGGGCCATGCTGCTGCCACAAATGCAGCAATCATTGACTCATGGTCGGCTGGCCATGGCCATGGCTAGATGGAGATGCTCATGTTCATGTACTATCCACAACCTCTCGCTCGGCGCAGACCACGCGTGCATTCAAGTTTATTTGGACGGGACGACGACGTGCGGCTGGCACTGGCAGAGCCTGCGGCCTGGCATGGCGTCTTCTCCTCTAGGGACGACGATGGCCATGACTCGGCAGCCGTCGTGACGACGCAGACTCTCTTTCTCGCCCATCTTCTTGGAGGGGAGAGGTGCACTAGTACACAGAACGTTCTGTTTGTAGAGGCGGTTGACAACCAATTTTCACTGGCGTTTTCTCCAACCGTCAGCAGAAGAGGCCAGTGAAAATACCCCATTTCCACTGGCGGTTGGTTGAGAACTGCCAGTTGAAATCAATTTCTTAAGACCGCCTGTAGAAATCACTGCCCAGAAAACATGAAAAAAATAGGGAACCGGGGAAGGCACCCGCCCGTCCCCGTCGTTCAAAGTCGCAAGTCGCGCATTTTTTCGCGTAAAATCACGCGCTACGCGGCCGTGGGGGTTCGAACCCGCGACCCCAGTCTCGCGCATATCCCCCTCTACCATTGCAACCATACATCACTTATGTGATGATAAATTCAATATTTCGGAGTCTAAACGAATTCAAATGAAAAAGTGTTCAACCACAAAGTTTTATAACTTTTCGAGATCTACAACTTTTATTTAGAGTGTTTCTCCATCTGAGGTCATTTGCAAAATTTGAATTTCAAATTTGAAAATTTCATTTGTAGTTTTCCATAAAAAAGATGATTTCAAATGAAAAAGTTGTCAATTGCAAAGTTTCATAACTTTTCGAGATCTACAACTTTAATTTGAGAGTTTCTCCATCCGAGAAAGTTTAAAAAATTAAAAAATTAATTTTAAATTATTTCTCTTGGCGTATTTCTTAAGAAACCCCGGTAGAAATCGATTTCTGGTGGTTCCTTAAGAAATCCACCAGTAGAAATAATCGATTTTCTTGGCGGTTCCTTAAGAAAACCGCAAGTAGAAATCGTATTTTACCTGGTGGTTTCTTAAGAGAACCGCCTGTAGAAATAGGACCGATTTCTACAAGCTGTTCTAAAGAGAAACCGCCAGTAGAAATAAAAACGCTAGTGTCAAGAGAAATGGTCGTGTACTAGTGGTGCACGGTGTACCTACGTGACACCCACCTAGCGAGAGCCTCGTAAACGAGGATAAAATTCATTCAATGCCATTGCTATTTTATCTTCACTCCTTTCACGCTTTCTTTTTGATCCACCCGCTAAACTTTAGCTGACTAAATTCAGCTACTAGGGATCTAAACCGTTTAGCTAAAAAATACTGGCTAAATTTTAACTGAGAGTTTGGCTGAGTCTACTAGCCGAAGGATTCAAACACTTCTAAAGTATATAACTAAGTTTAAGTGTAGTTGAGCCTACTAGTTAAATTGTAGTTCGATGGATTCAAACACTTCTGAAACGGAAGAAGTTATTTTAAACTATCTGACCATATTTACGGCACCTCTTGGAACATGAGATTTTTTTTTTATTCTTATGTTTTTCATGTGAAAAATGAATTGATTGCTATAAAATTTTTACAAAATTCTTGTGAAATTTCTTCGTTCCAAAGGGACCCTTAGCTTAGAAAAGGCTATAAAGCTAGCTTCTCTCACCTGCCGCCTTAGAAGAATGCAACCATAATATAATGTTGAAAGTTTGAGAAAGTCTATACAACAAAATGTAACACCCCCGGTGTTACGTTAACCTAAACTTGCCACATGTCATCATAAGCATGTCATAAGCATTCATGATTAGAGAACCATGATATGTATAACTAAAATAAGTTTACACATTTCTAGGGTTGTTTGAGCTCCTTTACATTTCATATCGTATGTGTATGTGTACACCATTTAAATTTCACCCGCAAGTTAATTTTGTTTATAAAAGCAATCAACTAAAACCAACCTTGATGTTTGCAAGTGCTTGACTAACCCCGACTCACACCCTAACTATGTTTTACAAGTCAATGATGCAAAAGAAAGAATCAAAGTTAAATTCGGAATCCGAATCCCAAAACCCTAACCCTAGTGGTTAAGTGTTGGATTTGAATTTCAAATTCACTTTTGAGGAGCTAACCATAATTAATTTTATGAATAAAAGTTGCTAACCAATGGCACTATTTCAAAGTATGAACTTTGTACTTTGAAAGTGTACTGTTGGTTGGGTTTGAAAAGTGCCACATTATCATTAATTAATTGCCCAAAGATTCAATTTGAAAAACCTTTCAAAAAGGGAGATTTTCAAAGTGTTTTTGCCCCTTTACCATTTCACCCCAAAATATTCAAAATTTGGGAAAACTCCAAAAATACAGTTTGTGCATCTCTTTGAGCTCTACAACTTTGGTAGATAAAGTTTTTCAAGTTTTTGAATAAAATTTTAAGTAATTTCAAAAGTTAGTTGAATTGGAAAATGCCCCTTTTTGAGTTTTAAACTTCAATTCAAAAAACTATTGGGTTTCATGAAAAACTTCCTTAATGAAAGTTGTAGACCTTGAAAAATGGAACAACTTTTATTTTTGGAGATTTTCATCTTTTATTCAAAATTTGAAAGTAATTTTGAAATCCCAAAAGATAGGGTTTTGTCCCTTTTCAAATTTGAATTTCAAATTCAAAAACTAATTTGATTCTGACTAGACTCTTTTAATCAAAGTTGTAGAGGATGAAAAGTTGCACAATTGATATTTTAGGAGATTTTTGTGTACAGTACATTTTTTGAAAATAATTTTGAAAATGGAAATGGGGAGGTGGCAATCGCTACGCTGAGACAGGGGGGGGCACCTCACCGGGCGCCCATGCCGGCCGGTCGGCCGACGGCCGCCGTGGCGTTCTCGCCGTTTCCGCCTTTCCGCGTCGCCAACCACCTCACCGGCGTCGTGACGCCGCCCTCCACCCGTCCGACCGATGCTCGCCCTATAAAAAAACCGCAGTCGCCGGAGTTGTCGACTTTTTTTCTTCTTTTTTTTCCTCACCGTCGGCCGTCGCCGGTTCTTACGCAAAATTCCACCGCCACCGTCCAACGCCATCTCCTATACTTCGCCAGCAGCTCCGCTAGCTTCCCGCGCCCCCCACGAGCCACCAATCGCGGTTCCTAATAGCCGGAATCGCGCAAACGCCGTCGCCTCTTCTTTTTCCGGTCATCGGCCGCCGCCGCTGTAAGCAATCGCCGTCCATCCCCTTCCTGTCTTGCTCATGGTCGTTTTCGTGGTAAAATGAGTCCGCCCAAGGTTGCTGGTCATGTTGGTATAACTGGCGCCGCCGAAGAAGCTCCGGTGAGCTCGGCTATGGCTTGCCGCCGGCCGTCGAGCCGCCGGGACTCTCGGTGTGCATGCTCCGGTGGAGGGAATAGGCCGTTTGATAGCTCGTCGGGTGCGGAAGGAAGAGAGGAGTTCGACGGGGGAGTTGGTTTCGTTGGAGGAGCCGCCGTTGGCGAAAGCCGCCGCCGCCGTAGCCGTTGTCCCCGTCGGCCGGAGAGAAAGGAGAGGAAGGGGAGAAGCCGACAGCCTGGCCCGCCCGGGGCGAGAGGGAAGAGAAGGGAGCCGGGCCGCGGGCGGGCGGGGCGGCGCGGGCGTGGGCCGTGCAGCCCGTCTGGGCCGCACAAGTAAGCCCCGCGAATAAGAGAAATGCTTTTCTTTTTTTTCCTTTTTGATTTTCTGAAACTAATTTTCACCTTTTTGTTGTAATTTATTTTGGGCAAATAAAAATGCAACAAAAATATGTGTGTGCTCCTTGTGATATGCTCTGTCAAAGAAAAATACTAACTTTGTTTTTCTGATAAAATTTAATTGTGCTTTAATTTGCTCTTTAAATTAATAAATGTAACTTCCATGATTTTTAATAATTAAAATATAAATCCAAAAATCATGAAATTTGTTTTGTGTGCTAATTAGGTGATGATGATCTTAATTATGAAGTTTGATCCTATTTTGATTAAGTTTTGTATTAGGCTTAATTAATTCCTTAATTAATCATGTTTAATTAGTTAATTCTTTAATTAATTAGGGTTTAATTAATTTCCAATTAGCAAGTTAATTAGTGGCTTTCAACAACTATAAAAATGGTTAATAAATTAGTAATCACTCCTAATCACCATTAGGGTTGCTTGATTTTGGGATTGAGTGATGACCCCTAGGTCATTAACCCTAATGACCTTCGGCTTTTTATGTTGATTGCGTATCGCTAGTCCGTCGTCGTCGACGCTAGTTATACCTTCTTAGTGCAAGGTTGCCGTGAAGGAAAGTTGTACTAAAGATCGACTAACAATCGTTGCATCATTATCGCATGTCTTTATCACCGCATCGTAATCATGCATTCTTGTCGTGTAGGCTGTCGGCTCTCGAGGAAGGGGTTGATCCAACTCCTGTTCTTGAAGAAGGTGATCATCGTGAGGAGGTTGGATCTGATCTTGGTGATTGGGTAGCCGATCCTCACTTCATCGAGCCCCAAGGCAAGCCCCGGATGCATTCAAACCCACCCTTGTATTTCGAAAGTTTCATGATTTTATGTTCCAGACATAATGCATTAGGTGTAGGAGTTGTGTGCTATCCTACTTTGATGCATTTACTGTACCTTACTACATTACCCTGTACACCTGTTTTGATTTCGAAATGCTTAGTTGCGCTTAGCCTTGCTACTAGTGTAGGTTTTGATAAATTGTTTTCAAATGGTGATAACAATACTCCCTGAAGGGAATTTACGAAAACCTGATGTTGCTTGTTGTTTATCCTTGTTCCGACGGGGTCAATTGTGGCAGAACCTTCTAAATTATATGGCCCACAAGCACCTGACATTGTCCCTAAGACCTCTGTCAGCCATACTTGTGTACCACATAACTTGAAAAGTCCTGTCGGGTGAAACCCCGATGAAACCACGATCCGCCAAGATCGACTTCTTACAAGATATTGTAGTATTACCACCATCTTTATCCAAATAAAACAGAGTAGCGGAAGATTTACAAAAGAAGATTACAACATTTGATCAGAGTTTGATTAAACAGCACTTAATTAAATTTACGGAAGTAAGGAGATGTAGAACACCTGCAGGGGAACACCTCAAGTGGGAAAAATATTCAATCATGCCAAGCCCACTGGTATGACCGAAGTTAGCTTCACTAATCATCACCTGCAACAGGGGTCAAAGAACCCTAAGTACAAAAGTACTCCGCAAGACTTACCCGACGCAAAAAGAGTGGAGAAGACTCGGGGAATGTGGCTAATGGGAATCAAGGTGAGGCTTTAGCAAGATCAAAAGACACCCTTTTGAAAAAAGAGACTAAGCCAGTCCTTACTATAACAATCACTTATCAAACATAGGCCGGACTCAAAACTCTCATACTCGGACTTTCATTATTACTACGATGCCGGGACTCGGATCACGGCTCCCATATCGTGGAGCACACGACGATTCGAATCGCTTAATATACCCAGCTGGGGCTTCCTAGCCACACGATGTATGCAGGACTCAACATCTTACATACATCAACTCAACGCTTAGATTTCTCCATACTAGAACGGGTGTACAGTACACCACCTCACTACGGCCGCTTTCGGTCACTTCGGGCGGTGCGATCGTAGGATGGGTACACGCTACTATCCGTTCTAGTAACGAATAGTCCAAGTGGAGCTTACCACCATTAGCATGCGACTAGTACTATCCAATAACCTCATGATCCCGAGGGCCAAACAACGGACGGTCCTTAACCGACATAAGTGGGCGACACTACACCGGGGCAATAGCCCCTCCTGATGCAAGTCACTCCACCGACGTCTCGATTTACTCATCATCATGTTCTTGTGGTGTACCCTTGACCCCGTCGGAACAAGGGTAGACGACAAGCAACATCAGGTTTCGAATACTTTCTCAGAGATGATATTGTTATCAACTTTTAAAACGTTTCACAAAAGCCTATGCTAGTAGCAGGACTAAGCAGGTACTAAATATTTTCGAAATCAAAACAGGTATCAGGGATAATATATCAAGGCACGGTAAATGCATCAAAGATAGGATATCACTCAACTCCTACACCTAATGCCTCATATCATAAACATAGAATTATAAAGAACTTTCAAAATTCAAGGAAGGGTTTAATGCATCCGGGGCTTGCCTGCGTTGCAGTGAAGTCAGTTGTTAGTCTTGACAACGACATCTTCGATGAATACACCTCGTCGGGGTTGGATTACCACGAACCTTCTCCGAAGCTTGAACATCGCACTCCTTCGCTCTCACGTAGACTATACGCACATGAAATGATGCATGTTTAATATAATAACATGTATGACATGATGCTAGATGATGCAATGCATTAAACAAAAGAAGATTGAGTACAACTTCCCTTCACGGTATAGTTGCATCAAAGTAATATAACTAACAACAACGACGAATTCGGATAACATAACGCAATCGGCGTAATTGAATTGCCAAAGGTCATTAGAGTTAATGACCTAGGGTCATCACTCAATCCCAAATTCAATCAATCCTAATAGTGATTAGGAACTTCTAAGGTTATTAACCATTTTTACAGTTGTTGAAAGATACTAATTAAGCTTGCTAATTAATTAACTACTACACATGTGATGATAACTATTATTATTACTACACAAGACAATGCCATGGGCCAGCAAGACTTTAACATAAAAAGCACCTGCATGGCTTAATCACTTGTTCAAACCAATGCATACAAGGAGCAATCACAACTTATACACATGCATCTACTTAATTAGGTATTTAATTAATTTATTTTAGTCACCAACCAAAAGTTGATTAAGAGCACCTCATGAGAATAATTAAGTTACCAAGGAACAGCAGGGGTTTTATGTTTCAAGGTCTACAATCAATTCCAAATAAAATCTCAAGTTATCTTATGATTTATCCTAATCATTTTAGTATTTATTAACTAATAATTAAAGCATGGAAAATAATGGGATAAATTTAAAATTATCAAAACAGTACCAAACTTTTTGTGGGGCTAGGTTATAGCACATAACATTTACACATAAAATTTCATGATCAATAGATTAATATTTTAGTCTATAAAAATCATACAACACTCATTTATTAATTAAAGCATGGAATTATCAAGCATGAAAAAAATGATTAACATGCCAAACTCATATTTTTTTCCATGAAACTACACCTCATGAGGAACATATAGAAATTTAGTTTGCAATTTTATGAGCTCAGATTATTTAGCTATGAAATAAACAAGAGATCACCTTTTTAATTGTTTCTGAAAAAAAACCTTTCCCTCTCTCTCTCTGGCTGGCAGATGGGCCCAACTCGTCAGCTCCTTCTCCTTCCTCAGGTCACGTACGAGCAGAGGCAGACTGGAGCTGGCCGGGGCTTGCCGGTGGTGGCTAGACGGCGGCTGATGGTGGCAGAGTTGGCTGAGCTGGGTTACGGAGCGAGGAGAACTCTCCGGTGCCATCGCCTCGGCCGGAGGTGGCCTGTGGTGCCCTGGCCACAGCGAGCTGGAGCTCGACGGCCAAGGCGGCTCGGCCAGACGGGAAACGGCGGCGCTGCTGATTCCGGCGGGTAAAGGTGGCGCGAGTGGGTCAAGGAGAAGCGCATGGAGATGTCGATAGTGCTGGCGAGCTATCAGGGGCTGAAGCGAAGCATCGAGCCTTAATTTGGCCAGCGGACAGAGCTTGCCGGCGACGACGCAGAGAAAGAAAAAGGAAGACGACGACGGCCGACAGTAGCTTTATAGGGCAAAGAAGATGATGAAGAGGTGGCCAGAGTCTTCGCGACCCCGGCCACGTACACGACCTCACGGGAAACGCAACGAAGGTGCGGCAAAGCGCTGCACGGCGGTGACGCGGCGCTGTGCAGTTCGTCGAGGTTACTGTAGCAGCTCCCTTCCTCACTGTTTTCTTCAAATTACTCAAAATTTTGTATAACAACTTGAAAATCTCCAAAAATAAAAGTTGCTCAAAATTTTAAGATCTACAGCTTTGCTTTCGGGACCAACCCCAAATTCTTGCTAGATTTTAAAATTTTAAAAAAAGGAGTGAAGGGGGTCAAATTTAGAGTTTTCAAATTAATTTCAAATTTGAATTTTTAAACCTGATTTTGAAATCTCCATTTGCAACTTTAGTTTTGGAAACTTTTTAAAACTCAATTCTATGATTAATTCATAACTTCATAATTTGAGCTCGGGGATTAGGACTTTAATTTACTTTAATTAACAACATAACATGCTTCATTTTGAGAGCATAAAACCATACTGTTGATCATTAGATATAATTAGCAATCCTTTCCTGTCATACTTAGACTAACCCATGTTTAACATTTCATGTTATGATTAATACATCAAGACAAAGGCACCAAAAATGCATTCATGCACTAATGCTTGGTGATTTTAATTTAATGATGCTCATGATTGTATGCTAATTATACTATCTTTGAATTAATAAATATGATGCTTAATGCATAATATGATGATATGGTGGGTTTAGGTTAACGTAACACCAGGGTGTTACATCAATGGTATACAACAAGAACATGATGATGAGTAACTCGAGACGTCGGTGGAGTGACTTGCATCGGGAGGGGCTATTGCCCCCGATGTAGTGTCGCCCACTTGTGTCGGTTAAGGACCGTCCGTTGCCTTGGCCCTTGGATCATGAGGTTATTGGATAGTACTAGTCGCATGCTAATGGCGGTAAGCTCCACTTGGACTATTCATTACTAGAACGGGAAGAAGGCGTGTACCCATCCTACGATGCGCACCACCGAAGTGACCGAGCGGCCGTAGCGAGGTGGTGTATCGTACACCCGTTCTAGTATGGAGAAATCGAGCGTTGAGTTGATGTATGTAAGATGTTTGGTCCTCGCATACATCGTGTGGCTAGGAAGCCCCGGCCGGGTATATTGTTTATTCGAATCGTCGTGTGCTCCACGATATGGGGGAGCCGTGATCCTTGCACCAAAGATCGTAGTAATAATGAAAGTGTGAGAATGAAAGTTTTGAATTCGGCAAATGTTTGACAAGTGATTGTTATAGTAAGGACTGGCTTAGTCTCTTTTCGCAAAAGGGTGTCTTTTGATCTTGCTAAAGCCTCACCTTGATTCCCATTAGCCAAAGCATTCCCGAAGTCTTCTCCACTCTTTTTCGTCGGGTAAGTCTTGCGGAGAGTAATGCGTTTTGTACTCGGGGTTCTTTGACCCCTGTTGCGGTGATGATTAGTGAAGCTAACTTCGGTCATACCAATGGGCTTGGCATGATCGAATATCTCTCACTTGAGGTGTTCCCCCTGCGGGTGTTCTACATCTCCTTCTTACTTCCGCAAATTTAGTTAAGTCTTTGTTTAATCAAACTCGATCAAATGTTGTAATCTTCTTTTGTAAATCTTCCGCTACTCTGTTTTATTTGGATAAAGATGGTGGTAATACTACAATATCTTGTAAGAAGTCGATCCCGGAGGATCGTGGTTTCATCGGGGTTCCACCCGACGTAGGCGTTCGAGTTATGTGGTACACAAGTATGGCCGACAGAGGTCTTAGTGACAATGTCAGGTGCTTGTGGGCCATATAATTTAGAAGGTTCTGCCACACAAAATATAATGTTGAAAGTTTGACAAAGTCTATACAACAAAATATTCAATAACATACCTGTTTATGTTATAAATATTGATGTTCATTGCTATAACTTAAACTTTAAATGATTTGATTAAGGATAGATCGAACTAGAATTGTATCTTTCATGTAGTATAATATCCAACGTGATTAAAAGAAGGTGGTGCTGTAGTAGCAGTGAAATTGAATGAATGTACTGCCATTCGTTACGAAAAGAATGTAATTATACTATTCTAGTACTGTCCCAGTTAAACTATCTTAAGTAATTATCATTTAATTTTTTATATGCATTTTCACACATATTCAATGTCATAGACGATGGGTTTGTTAAATTTGGTAGTTCTGCGGCAATTTCTTTGCTCCAGGTGGCTGCTATCCCCTCTCAACAGGGCATTGTAGCAGCAGCCAATTTGGCTGGTTCTCCAGCCAGCGGAGCAGACCTGATATCAACATTGTTTTGGTTAAAGGTTAAATAATTTGAGTAAGCACAGGTGTGTTCGGGCTGGCTGGAGGAAACAGTAGTCCGAGAGCCAGCTCCAGCCAGCGCTACAGTACTCCGTGAGGGAGTTTCCTGCCCGCTCCAGCCAGCCGAACAAGCCCTAAATTTGCATTAACGGAGGTAGTAATAAGAAGGGCAGAAGAAAATGACACTGATGATGTTGCTATAGCTTGAGCTCGACCTCACGTGGCTAACCTGCAGACCCAGCTACTAGAACCTACTAGGTGGAGTAGGTTTCTTCTTCTTTTTTGATTAGGCAGGTTTCTTCTTTTGATAAGCTGTGGTTGTAAGAGGTACCGGCCGGAGGTCTGGAGGGTCAAGGCCAGGCGGCGGCCGGCGCCAGTGGTCTGCGGCAGCAACAGGTCTGCTGGAGCTGGAGGCCTGCGAGCTGAGGGTAGACAGCCATGCATGTGAGAGACCGACCATCAATGCGCACATGCGCGTTGCTGAAGCGAGAGAGGGAGACACAACAGACAGTAAAGACCAAGCACTCGTACAGCACACATACACGCACATGTAGCCCCCGTAGACACATTACATAAGGCACAACTCTGTAAACACGTTCTTCCTGCTCTGTATCACTAAAAGATGTCCAGTTTAGCACACTTGCTTGCTAGTATATAGCACCGAAAAAGTCATCGCTTATTTGCTAGTATATAGCATCGAAAAAGTCATCACTTGTTTACTAGTATATAGCACCGAAAAAGTCACAACATTATTGGTTTCCACCATATTTCGTTTACTTATTAGCTAGCACTCTTAGACAAAAGGGTCTGTTCATTCAGATATTTTTGGACGGTTTTAGATGGTTTTGGATGGTTTATGTGAGAGAAAAGGTTGAAATAAGCCTAACGAACACACCGAAAACTTGCTAACATTTCTCCATTATACCTTCAAGTCATCTTCTTCCAAGGCTCTTCCCTTGTCAAACTCAACCTGTAGAGTTCTGGATCCATGTGCTTCTTCTGTGCACAGCTTACACTTTGCGAGCGGAAAGACTCATTCGTTTGACTAGGATTCATCCCCTGGAATGATTAACAATTGATTCGTAGGATTGGTTCTTAGTCTTAATCCGAGATAATTGAACGTGCCCTTAGACTATCTTCAATAGCGCCAACCCAAACATGAGACCCATTCTAGAGTTTGGATCACGCATAGTAAAAAAAAGTCACACACTTAAAACTTGTCTTCTCCAACAGGCAACCCAAATAAAAAAAGGCAACCCAAAAGGAGCAGGCCAGCCTCACCTCTGCCTACACCCACCACCACCATCTTCAGTGCCCCCCTAAGCCCATGTAGATGGTGACAGCAGCCACTGCGTCCGGGACTGCGGCAACCCGCTTCATGCTCCTAGCGGCACCAACCTCCGCAGCCTTCATCAACCACTTCACCGCCTAGATCCCCAAGGAGAGCAGCGCCAAGATGGAGTTCTCCAACGATGAGAGGCCTTTGACGTCGTCCATGGGAGCGCCTCATCGTCGTCACTCGCGAGCCCGCCCCTGCATGGCAGCGCCGCGCTGTGCCCCTGCCACAGTCTAGCCTAGCGCCGGGCGGCTCCCCGTCGCATGAGCCACCTTGCTGTTGTCACCTACGGATCAGCCCACCCCCGACGCCTCCTACACATCCTCCAATACATGAGAGAGACAGACACAAATTTTAAGTTTCCTCTCTTACCTTCTACACAAAATAGGTACTCCCTTTATCTACTCTATTGAAGGGCTTTTTTTGACTGAAGCAAGCATTTTGGTATGAGTAACAGGATGTTGGAGACAGTCTTACTCTTAGCAGCTAGGCATAGGCATATGCGGCCAGCAATGTGCAGCACGACAGAGAGATGGACCAGTTGGCTGCTCACCGTCCTAGGCCCCACCGCAGTTTGCCTGCTCGTCGAGGACGCCACCATCTGCACCTTGCTCTGTGATGTCATCGAGAGCTCGAGGCCACTCTAGCGCTATTGCGGGCACACATCACCGTGCATCGCCGTGGCAGTTAAACGTGCTATTGGTTTAGGCTAGATTTTATGGTTTGGTTTTCATTTTGGACCAATTTGGGTTGGTGGAAAATGGGGCTTAGAGGCCTAATGATTCAGTTTTGTCTGGAGTAACACATGAAGTGGATGGATTCAGTTTGGTTGGGTTTGGTCCAGTTTCGAGGCCTTTCTTATTAGAGTGAGAACAGGGGAGCAAGTGAGTACAGTAGGGCTTCACCACTAACACGGGAGCTAGAGCTAGTGTCACCGCCAGGCGCCAGGTCGTGGACTTGGCCGTCCGTCCCTGCATGGGCTTGCATGTGGCCGTTGCACCTCATCATCTCTCGAAAGGTGAAGGTGTCGGCGCTAGCTGGCGGCTGGCATTCGTTGCAGTAGGCAATCAGGATGGTGTCCACGTCTTGGCCTTTGATGTCGCAAAACTCAGGTTCAGGAATCAGGATGGTGTCCAGCACCACCGCGCGCCAAGATGATGTTGGCTGCATTCAGAATTCATAAAGGCCCGTGCAGTGGTTTGCTCTGCTATTCTTAAACTGCTGAGATCTGGGTTGGGTTGGACTGGATTTAATTATGCATCCATGCAGTTTGGTCTGGGGTTGATTTTGGTGAGAGAACAAATGGAATCCGAGAACAAATGGAGCGGTGTGGAGTGGTTATTGAGGGCAAACGTAATTGATTGGTTTGGGCCAGCGATCGGTCCGGTTCACTGACCAAATATTGGCACCTTCGCCGGTCACTCCCACGCCACCCGCCGCCCAAATAATAGTGGCCCAAACACAATTGAAAACGAACACTAAACAAAAAAAATATCACATTTTTAAACTTCAAATAAAACAAACAAATATACGTGGGGACCACCTGCTTAGCAAGAGCTGCAGCAAGACACGGCGTGTGCCATCATCGCTCACGTGATCCGTTTCGTCATCTACTGTCTGTGAAGCCTATATAATTAACTTTATTACAATTATCCCACATAATTCTGGTGATTTTTAGAGCGACATACTAGATCGAGGCGTGGCCCATACTACATAAGGAGGAGGACCGACAACCCTTCTGGATGGCTGCCGTATTTGGAAGAACTTAATGATGGTAATTTTCAACAAGTTTGGATGGAGATCTCGAATCGATTACCTACTTAGTTGTTTTTAGCCTTGGTATGGAGTCCGTTCGTAGTGTTCTTGGGTACTTTTTTCTCAACTGTTGTTTTTTCTGGTGTGTGAGGTTGATCACTAGTTGATCTTTTTCTTCTAAATATTGTCCGTCTTATATCGGTTTGTATACCATCTTCGATGGTAGAGGCTGAACCCACATGTAATGTAATTAGCCTTCCCTAAAAAATGTAATGTAATTGGCCCCAATTATGCATGTAGGCCGCATGCCATCCGACTCCATCGCGACCCCAGGCTGTCTGTGAGCCGAACAAGATGTGCTGGTAGACGTATTCCTGGGCTTTTTTGGGTGTGAACTTCCTCTTGGGCCGCAAAATAGCTCTAGCACCAAAATTATTGTAGGCCTTTGGATTGTAGGATGGGGAAAGGATAGGAAAGGGAAAAACTCAGGAACTGGAATGACATCCTTCTCTATTCCTGTAGAAATTGAAAACAAAGGAAAGAAGATAAGAGGGCCTTTGGTAGAGCTCGGGTGAAGCAAAGTAATTGTCCACGTTCTGAACAACTACAGTAGCACCGCATGTGCCGAGGTGCCCCTCGCTCTCTCTCTCTCCATCTTTATCCATCTGCTAAAGTGCCTTATCTAATCCCATTAGCAGCTCCGTCCCTCTCTCTTTCTCCGTCGTCAATTCGTCATTCATCTGCTTCCGATGCTCCTTGCAGCATCCGCATCGGACGAGCTCCAAGCCATGCCCGCCACCAGCCGCCCCCGCGCTTGACCCGCCGGCTAGCTCCCGTGCAGCAGCTGTGCGAGGCCGAGCTCCACACCTGCGCCGGCGAGCTCCACGCTGCCCATCGCTGTGCCCGTGCCGAGCGAGCTCCTCGGCGACCACAGTGCTGGTGCTACTCGTGGCTGCTCAACGGCGCCACGGTGCTGGTGCTGCTCGCAGCGGTATCAGACCGCCGGGGGTGCGCGCCTCCTTTCCTGCCTCCCGTTTGTCGTCTGTTCACGCGCCACTCCTCGGAACGCCGGGGTCCGCGCCCACCGGTGTAAGCTTGGGCCGCCACAGACGTGATCCGAGCCCGCGCGCAGTCTGCTGTGGGCCGGCGACCGGCGGACGGCGACCGGCGCGCTCCTCTCCCTCCCTCACGCCCCGCAGCCTCCCCTGCGCTTCACCGCCTCCATCGCGCCCGCACTCTCGAGCAAGCCATGGCGGCTCCGCTAGATCCGGCACTAGCGGCCACGGATCCATCGGATCCGTCACTGACGGCCACGACGAGTTGGCGACGCGAGCCCTCCCATCCTCCTGATGCGCGGCGCCAACGACGGAGGCTGGGGAGCAGCGGCCTCGATGCTGGGAGCGGTGGTGCGCTGACGCACTCACGCACGGCCTCGGTGTGGGGACCGGCACCACGAGCTGGGCGCGACGGCCCCCCCCCCCGCGCGTGCGGCTCTCTCTCTGCGCGTGCTTTCTTCGCGCCAGGAATTTTTCCATCCAGTCTGAGGGGGCCTTTGGATCACGGGTGAAACGCCGGTGAAACAAAGGAATCGTTCCCATGGGATTTGATGACGTCAGCACTCCTTTGGGAACGCGTAGGAGAAACACAGGATTCACGCAGGAAATGAATCCATAGGATTTCGTCTCTCACAACCACACGGGAACAAAAACATCCGCTCCCAGCTCTTGTTTTCACGAAGACCGAGACAACAGTGGCGTCCTGCTTATCAAAAAAAATACGGCATCCCCGTCGCCCGCGGTGAGGCGCTGGAGGCACCCCGCGCCCGGCTTCTGCGTTCTGGCGTCCGAGGCGAGCGCGGCCACAAGCGGCGGCGGAGGCAGCGGACCCAGTAGAGCTGGGAGACGAGCGCGTCCATGGGGGAGCTCGATCGGAGGCCGCGGTGGCGGATGAGGGGAGGGGGGGGCGCGGGCGTCGGCTACTTGACGCGAAGCCGAGCGCGAGGCGGCGGTGGAGGAGGACCTCCGCGGGCGCTGGCCGGGGTGGTGATGGCGTGGGCGCGACGCGCGTCGTCGGAAGGTGAGGCGGGCGTGGCGGTCGGCCGGCGTGGGCTTCAAGGAGACTTGGTGGCGTCTTGACGGACGGGCCGGCGGGCGAGTGCGCGAGGGACCTAGTGGCGCTGGCGAGGGACGACGTCCGCGATGGGGCGTCGGCGATGGCGAACATGCGGGCCGTGAGATGGCGGAGAGCGGCTCAGCGCTGCTGCCGGGCGACTTCGGGCGCGCTTTGCCGCCCGAAGGCGGTGGGTGTTGCGCGCACGACTTCGAGGCGGAGGGCGCAGTGGAGAGGCGGCCGGCCGTCGCCGCCGCCGCCGCAGCGCGCGCCGAGATGCGGCCCGTGGTAGAACTCCTCGATACAATCGCCGCCGTTTTTTTTTATTGGAGGCTGGTAGGCAGGCAATGAATGCTGAAGCGGTGGTGGGCACAGAGAAGCGCAGCGCCGAAGTAAGGAACGATTCATCTGGAATTTCTCTGGGAACGATTCCTCTGGAACACCACTTCCTTTCCTTTCCTATGCTTAGCGATTCCTATAATTTTCCTTCGATCTCCCCGTGAGCCAAAGGAGGCCCTGAGCTCATGGATTTTTTTTCCTCTGGAATGAAGGGATAGGATTCGAATCCCATAGGAATTTTTCATGCTTCACATGTGATCCAAAGAGCAGGATAGGAAAATTTTCTAAGGAATCTCAATCCTACAAAATTCCTTTGATTCACCTGTGAACCAAAGGGGTCCTTCCTTTGTTTTCAATTCCTACAGGAATAGAGAAGGATGTCATTTCAGTTCCTGAGTTTTTCCCTTTCCTGTCCTTTCCCCATCCTACAATCCAAAGGGGGCCTTAATAGGAGGATAGGACCCAGACCATGCTGTCAGTTTGGAACATGGCCGTGCCCGTACTGCCTGTTGGACCTGGCACATCAAAATCCCATCTTCTTCGGCTACCCCCTCTCATTCAATAAAATATATGGCATGCAAAGCTTCTTACGATAAGATAATGATAGATAACAATCGTGAACCAAATAGATCTTTTTTTAATAAAGGATAGAAGCTATCTGACTTCATCTACCTCGTGGATAGAATTAGACCAAATTATTACAACAGAAAAACAAAAAGAAAGAAACTGATGAGAAAAATTACATCCCAACAAGGAGCTCGAGTAGCCCTACACGACAAACATGCTTGCTCCATGATGTCGACTCCACTAGAATAAGATCACTAACGTGATGACAACTCCACTAGAATAAGATCACCAACATCAAGACAAAGCCACCACAAACACATTTATCAGACTAAAAAGGTACTAAAAACGTTGGACACCGACCACCATTGAAGACTAAATGCTTTTTCCAAGGCAACAGCATAAAGCACTTGGTGTAGATGCAAACCTGCTCATCAAAAGCTGAACTGCTACGCCATCGATCGCCACCTCCATCTAGAGCTCCGCAGCAAGGTAACACGCAGTAGGAAATCCCGGTCCTGACGAATAACAACTTCGACGACACGCCAACTGCGCCACCGCCGTCTGCTCGGAAAAACTAGGCTAGGTTTTCACCTAGTTATTGAACTTCGGTGATGCCTTTAACAAGGTGTGTGGCACAGTTAGTACCACCGTCATTGGCCTAACCCCGTCATCGGCCTAACGTAAGATGCCAAGCAAGGTTTTCACAAAAACTACCGCCCCGTGAACCGGCTACCAGGCATTGGGACCGATCGCCATCCAGATCCAGATTCAGTCGCCGGGGAGGAGGGTGTTGGCGTCCAGATCCAGATCCAGCCGCCGTCACCCAAGAAGCCCTAGCCAGAAGCGTTGCCCATACGACTGCCCTAGGGCCAGAGCCGCTAGAACCATCCGCCAGAGGGCTAGATCCTCCTGTCTAGCCGGCCGCTGCAACCATCAATAGAGATGGATGAGGGGAGAAATGAGGATAAGGAGGGGAAAGGATGATGCTGAGGAAGGGAAGTGAGCCGCCGCCGCCGTGAGTTGGGGAGGATCGGCGGCGGCGGCGGCCGGAGTGGCCCTCGAAGAGGCCCAGTGGCGGCGGCGACAAGATCCCCTGTGTCGCCTAAGAAACAACGCGCGGAGAGGGCGTGCGTTTATGTCTCCTTCGGAGGTGAACCAAATATATCTTAAACAAATAGAAAGATGCTTAGTAACCTAAACAAAAATAGGAATTCTAGCTATAATCCAAATCTTTTTTGTGTTTTTTTTTTCACCTTTTTCTCTTCTTTTTTTTCTTTTCCATCGTCCCCCTGTCCCCACAAGCTCCCTCAGCACTTTCGGGAGTCCCATACGGAATAATGAATTCTGTCGTTTGGTCCATCGTCTGGTATGAGAATGAGAGTCTCTTTTGTTTTTTCCTTTTTTATTGTTCATTGAATTTATTTCCATTCACAGTACCTTTTTCATAAATAAATACATAAAATATTTTCAAACCAAAGTCTCACGGCATTGAACGATCGTTGTTTGTGAAGAAGTATTTACGTTCTCACCAATTCGATCAGCGCCGGGACAAAGCCGCCGTTCCATTCATCTTTTTTAGTGCCCTTATTATATGCAATGTTGATACCGACGCCGATGGCCTATACTCTATGCCACTGTCATTTCTCTGGAGTTCTCCATGTCCACAATCGCCGCCAAGGTGGTCGGCAACGAGTACCATGTGGTCAATGTCAAGTGCTACTTGTGGCTGAAAGTGATGCATCATAGCAAGAACTGCAGTTAGTTACATGGAGTCCTGTGCGTTCAAGGTCGTCTGAATGCCCATTGCTATTTACAGAGCCTAAGCAAGGACGCTGCTGGCTTTTTGATGTTTAATTGAAATAAGGTTGGTTTAGTTAAAATCAAACAAAGATAGCTATGGATGCAGTGGCAAAAGTTTTGTGTGTGTCATCAAATGTTATGTGGGATGTCGAAAGGGATTTTTTAGATACTAATAAAAAAAATAAATTACAGGACTCGTTAGTAACTATGAGACAATTTTTTGATATGTCATTAGCACGTATTTGCACCATATTATCAAATTATAGATTTATTAGGCTTAAAAATTTTGTCTAATTAAATAGTCAAAATGTATATAATTATTTTTTATTTAGTCTATATTTAATACTTATGTTTCTAAAGATTCAAAACACCAGCATATAGACACGTTTACTATTGGCACGAATACTGGATGATAATTTGTATGTTTCGATACAATGCACAGACGCCCCGTTACAAAAACTAGATGATACCCTGTACGTTGCTGCGAAAATTTTATAACATTCAACCGATCGTGGAACATATTTAAATATCAAATTTGCAAACAATGAACGAATGAAAAAAATTGAGACAAAATGATTGATTGAACTGCCTTGCCTTGTCAGGGTATACTGGCTTTCTCAATGTCTTTGCGTTCTTTTGATAGCCTTCTCTTGCCTTTGCGAGGAGAGAAAAAAAAAATGAGGAAAACGAAAAGAGGATAGCTTGGCCCCCAACTCACGCAATAATGCGCACCCTTGGGCTTCGGCCTTCTCATGAGTCATGGACTGTGAACGCCTTTGGAGTTTGGACTTTGGACGGCACACTGATGACCGATATTATGCCAAAATTCGTCGATTCTCCGATCTTTGTTCTTTGCCGCTTGACCATACAAATAGCTGCCATAGGGGGGGACCGAAGGGGGGTTCCAGCCATCTGGACAGCTCGCGCCTCATGCCTCGAGGGTGGTTGACGACGTGCATCCAGCTGCAGCAGGCTCCTGGATCCGGCCAGTGTTAAGAGTAGTCATGTTCCAGGTTCATTGAACCTTAGTATAGCTCGGTTGTAACACGTTGTATATGTGAGTTTGTTAGATGAGATAGGGTCAGGTTGTTGTAATTCCCTACTTCTCTGTAAACGCCACCACAGGGGCTTTTCCTGTGTATTTAACACGCAACCGAGGCAGACCCTAGGGGTCATCTCGTTCCCCTACTTTCGTTTACATGGTATCGGAGCCTAATCAAAGCCTACCGGATTAGATTAGATCGATCCTCATGGCGACCCCGGACGCCATCGCTGCCTTCTCCTTCGGCTTCCTCCCGCCGGTGACGGAGAAGCTTACTCGCGGCAACTACAACATGTGGTATGCCCAGGTCACGTCGACCTTGCAGGGCGCGCAGCTCTGGCACTTCACCAAGCCCACCTCCAAGCCCCCTCCCGAGTTCCGACGGGCGGCGGCTGGCTGAGCCTTCCGGGACGGCAAGGCTCGGGACGGCAAGAAGGATGAACCGGTGGCTAATCCGGAGCATGCGAAGTGGATCGCCGGGATAACCAGGTTCGCAGCTATCTCTTCTCGTCGCTGTCCAAGGGCGTCTTCTCCTGTGTGGCGTCCTCCACCACGTCGGCCGATCTATGGGCCGCCATACGACGCAGCGCAGGCGTCTCGCCCCGCGCCAGCGTTATGGCAACGCAGCGCATGGCGCTTGCCACCGCCACCAAGGGCACGTCCACGGTGGCAGAATTCTTCACCAAGATGAAGGGCTTGGCCGACGAGATGGCGTCGGCCGGCAAGAAGCTGGACGACGACGAGATCGTCTCCTACATCCTCATGGGCCTCGGCGAGGAGTTTGACTCTGTTGTCATTTGCTTGTCTCCAACCGCATCGACCCGATCACTCTTCGGGAACTCCAGGCTCGGTTGGTGAGCTATGAACAACGTCGCGAAATTCGCGACGGCAGCGCTTCACTCCTCCGTCAACATGGCCGCCAAGGGCGGCCGGGGTGGTGGCGGCGCTCCCCCTGGCAACCACCGCGGCGGCCGTGGTGGTGGTGGCCGCCGGGCTCGGCCGTGGTCGCTCGGGCGGCCGCGGCAATGGCGAGCGTGGGCGCAACTTCCAAGCGGGCATCTTCTCGCCAAATCTGCGGCAAGGAGGGGCATCCCGCGCACCGCTGTTACAAGCGCTTCGACGCCACGGTGACTGGTCGTCCGCAGAGAAAAGTGCCTCCGCCGCCATGACGTCATACGGGTCGACACCAACCGGTACGTTGACTCCGGCGCCACCGATCACGTGACAAGCGAACTAGAGAAGCTCACCGTCCGCGGCGATGTATGGTGGCCATGATCAGGTCCACTCCGCCCGATGGAGGCGGTATGAAAATTCGGCACATTGGATCTAGCATTTTTGCGTACCCCAACTAGCAATATTCATCTTGAGAAAATTCTTCATGTACCTCGTGCTAGCAAAAACCTACTTTCTGTTCATCGTCTTGCATGTGACAACAATGCTTTTCTTGAATTTCACCCCGATCAATTTTTCATTAAGGAGCAGGACACGAAGAAGATACTCCTCAAAGGCACATGTGAAGGAGGTCTTTATCCCCCGAAGTCGAGTTCATCCATGATGAGTCCACATAATCAAGTCCTTGCGGCTGTCAAGCCGTCCACCACTGTATGGCATCATAGGCTAGGTCATGCATCATCTCCTATCGTTCAGCAGGTCCTTAGTCGTCATAGTCTCCCTTTTGTTAAACATTCCAACAATAATATGGTCTGTGATGCATGTCGATGGGTAAAAGCCATCAGTTACCCTATCCCACATCGACTAGTGTTTCTTCTAGTCCTTTAGAGTTGATTTTTTTCAGATGTATGGGGTCCTGCTCCTTCCTCGGTTGGACGCAATTTATACTATGTGAGCTTTATTGATGATTATAGCAAATTCACCCGGATTTATTTTTTGCGTCATAAGTCCGAAGTTTTCCAATGCTTTCGCAATTTTCAGCAATTAGTAGAACGTCGGTTTGATCGTAAAATACTGGCCATGCAAACCGACCGGGGTGGTGAATATCAAGCTTTAAATTCTTTTTTTAACCGCATTGGCATAGCACATCATGTCTCGTGTCCACATGCGCACCAAAAAAATGGGTCGCCAGAACGCAAGCATCGACACATTGTAGAGGTTGGGTTGTCTATCCTTGCTCACGCCTCCATGCCACTTAAATTTTGGGATGAGGCATTTTCCACCGCTTTGTCTTCATCATTAATAGACTTCCCTCCAAAACCATTAATAATGATACACCGCACGAGCCGTCTCCTTCATCAAACCCCCGATTATTCCTTTCTTAAATGACGTTTATTGTGCATGCTGGCCCAACTGCGCCCTTATAAACACAAGGAAGCTAGCTTTTCGATCCAAGCAATGCGTCTTCCTTGGTTATAGTAATCTTCATAAAGGGTTTAAGTGTCTTGATCCCTCTGTTGGCCGGGTTTATATCTCGCGTGATGTTGTCTTTGACGAGCAAGTGTTTCCCTTTTCCAGTCTTCATCCAAATGCCGGTGCACTTCTCAAGGCCTCGAGCTTTCGGTCCTTCCCGATATCTTGCTCAATCCTAATGCTACGTTTGGGGATGCAACTCGCTTGATCGCAATGCTGACCGCTCTTTGGCTACTAATCGTGGTCCAAGTGCCACTGGTGTTGATGATTCTACAGGTGAAACCGGTGACCAAAATGGTGCAAGACAGGCCTCGGGTGGCAATTATATGGTGCCGCCGCTACCCGACACCGAGTGACACACTGTTCGAGGGAGATTCGCCTGCAGTCGCCGAACCTTCCTCGCCGCGCGGCTGTCTCCGAATCGCCCTCGGGATCGGAGCTGCTCTCTCGGATGTCCGGCCTCCTCTGCTCTGCGGCGACGGCTCCCACCGGATCTTCTCGCAGCTGCCTGCTGCCGCAGGCACAGCTTCCTAGCTCGACCCCCGATGCGAGGGGGGCATGCTGGCACTGGTGGCACCGGTGGTTCGACTGGTGGCGCCTTTGGAGGGTGCTCCGCCGAGGAGGGAGCTACTACGCCCACCCTTGCTACCCCCGAGACTCGGGTCTCTACTGTCTTCAACACGGTATTCGCAAAACCGAAAAGCTATACCGACCGATGTACGGTGAGATGGTGTATGCTTGCAGCTGCTCCAGGTGCTGAGCCAACCTCGGTTGATGTTGCCATGCGTGATTCTAAGTGGGTGGATGCCATGAACAGTGAATACAATGCATTGCAACACAACAAGACATGGCGTCTAGTGCCTCCGCCTAAAGGGAAGAATATTATTGATTGTGTAAGTGGGTCTACAAGATAAAAAAAAGAAGGCCGATGGTTCCATTGATAGATACAAAGCACGATTGGTGGCTAAGGGATTTAAGCAACGATATGGGATAGATTATGAGGACACGTTTAGTCCAGTAGTGAAAGCTGCTACTATTCGACTCATTCTCTCTATTGCAGTTTCCGGAGGATGGTCATTGAGGCATTTGGATGTACGAATGCCTTTTTTGCATGGCATTTTGGAAGAAGAAGTATATATGCGCCAACCACCAGGTTATGCAGATAAGTCTCATCCAAACTTTGTTTGCAAGTTGGACAAGGCTTTATATGGTTTGAAACAAGCTCCTCGTGCCTCGGTATGCTCGACTATGTCACAAACTCATTACCCTCGGTTTTGTACCCTCCAAGGCAGATACCTCCTTGTTTTATTATAATAAAGGGAAGAATGTGATCTTTGTACTAGTTTATGTTGATGACATTATTGTGGCAAGTTCGTCGCAGGAAGCCACAAATGCACTATTAAAGGATCTAGAGACCGAATTTGCCTTGAAGGATCTTGGTGACTTGCATTATTTTCTTGGCATTGAGGTTATGAGGAGCGCTGGTGGCTTAGTATTGTCACAAAAGAAGTATGCTGAGGAAATTATTCAAAGGGCTGGAATGAGTTTCAGCAAGTCAGTAAGCACACCCTTGTCTGTAGCAGAAAAGCTGAGTGCTTATGAAGGAGAAAAGCTTGGACCGGATGATGCAACAAAATATAGGAGTGTTGTTGGTGCAATGCAATATTTGACACTTACTCGTCCAGATATTTCATTTGCAAGTTAACAAAGTATGCCAGTTCCTTCATGCTCCTACTACTCTTCACTGGACTGCAGTAAAGAGAATTCTTCGATACATCAAGGGAACTTTGAAGCTTGGGTTGCAGTTTAAGAGGTCCAGCTCAATGTTAGTCAGTGCTTTCTGACGCTGATTGGCAGGGGTGTGTTGATGATAGACGTTCCTTTGGAGGCTTTGCTGTGTTTCTTGGTCCGAACTTGATTTCATGGTGTGCCAAGAAACAACCCACGGTCTCACGCTCAAGTACAGAGGCAGAGTACAAATCTTTGGCCAATGCAACAGCTGAGCTAATGTGGGTACAGAAATTGTTGATGAGAACTCAAAATAGATCATCCACTGCGGCAAGGTTATGGTGTGATAATCTAGGAGCTACTTATCTCTCTGCAAATCCAGTGTTCCATGCGCGAACCAAACATATAGAGATTGACTTTCATTTTGTCAGAGAAAGAGTAGCATAAAAGCTGTTGAGTATTCGGTTCATCAAGATGCAGACGATCAGCTAGCGAGATGGGTTTACTAAACCATTGATGAAGTGAAGCTGGTTAAATTCAGAAACAATCTCAACCTAGTGGCCGGTTAAGATTGAGGAGGGGTGTTAAGAGTAGTCATGTTCCAGGTTCATTGAACCTTAGTATAGCTCGGTTGTAACACGTTGTATATGTGAGTTTGTTAGATGAGATAGGGTCAGGTTGTTGTAATTCCCTACTTCTCTCAGAACGCCCACCACGGGGGCTTTTCCCTGTGTATTTAACACGCAACCGAGGCAGACCCTAGGGGTCATCTCGTTCCCCTACTTTCGTTTACAGCCAGAAGAGAGGGGGATCCAATCGCCAGGTGGCAGCAGATGGGCATTGGCATGGCAGTCTGCCTTCCCTAGTGCTACTTCTCTGAGGCTAGCTCGTCCATCTCTTATATATGAGCACTGCGAGGAACGTTCGGTTTAAAGACAACTTATGGGGAGGCGAAGTGGAGCGGACAGAGAGAAACCATCGCAGGCTATTCAGTTCGAATGGAGATGTGTTTGTGTAACCTGTGATTGTGGATCCACATAGATGACGTGGCTTCACGAAATTATAGAGAAATCTGCTAGTGGGTTGCTCCTATTTAAATATAGTAGATAGACACACTTATTATTGGCACAAATATTGGACAATAAATTGTAGTTATGGCATATGGACATGTTTTTTTTTAAGTAAAGCCGTTTGGCACCCTTTATTGATCTTGAATAATCGTTACATCATTCGCCAAGGCTCCTAGAATAAAGCTAGAGGGTTCATCGACCCAATTACAAGATAGTTTACTTTGCATTGCCCTTCTAGCTAAATCATGTACTACACTATTTGCTTCTCTATTACAATGATCAATAATTGAATCAAAGGATTGTACTTACTGTCGCTGAAACTCCATCATTTTTCATAGTATCAACCACCTCCAGGCAATCGGATTGGATCATAATATGATTACACCCCAAAGCTTGCGCCAATACTAATCCTTCCTTGAGTGCTAACGCCTCTGCTGTTATTCTTTGCATCAGCTATGCTATCAAAATAGCAAAACCCCGGCGCCAATGAAATCTCCAACTGAATCTCTTATCACAACTCCAATACTACCCGCTTGTTTCCGCCTTGTAGCTTGCATCTACATTCATCAATATTGCATCTACATTCATCAATATTTTACCTTCTGGGGGTTTGCTTCCATCTTTCTATTTTCCTGATCGGCTTCTTTGCTGCTCTCTGGTAATTTGCAGTCAGAGTTGCTATTGACAGACTTGATCTTGTCGGATTTTGGACAGGTTCACCATGCAGCAACTTCCTCCTTTCCCACCAGATATACCAGCTACCAGTTAGGATTAATTCAGCTAACCCCACTTGGTTTAAACTGTATATTGTCTTTGTTCCCATAATGTTCTCAGCTAATACGCCATATCTTTTTTGCTCTCTGACATGTAAACAGCAAATGTCTGATGTCTTCACAGCTTTCATGACATGCCGGACAACTGCTGTTATTCTCAATATGCCGATTAGCTAGAATTCCTCGATACGGAATCAATCCATGCAGAGCTCTCCAGCCGAAAATTTTTATTTTTGCAGGCACGTTCAGGTTCCAAAGCTTCGACACCACACCTGTTCATCACCCACACCACCAGGTTGGTTAATTGCACTCAGTCCGAATTTATGAATCCATTGTCGGTGATAAGCCGAACCAACTGAAAAATATCCATTCTTATTATAGTGCCATGCCACAACATCCTCCCTTCCCTGACTCAGAGAAATCTGTAGGATCCTGGTCACATCTATATCCCAAAATAAGGATTGTATCAACTCTTAATCCCACGAGCCAGTTATTGCGTTAATAAGGTCATCCACCATAGTAACCAAGTTATTTGCCCGTGGAGTCTGGATTTTCAAATTATGACTAGAGGGAATCCATTGATCCTCCTAATTATTTATTTGTGTTCCATCTCCCACCCTCCAGATATATCCTTTCTTAAAACACTCCAAGCCAGCTAAAATGCTTTGCCAAGTGTATGAACTTCCACTTTTCATTCTTGCTTTCAGAAGTTTTCCATCAGGATAGTACTTGGCTCGTAATGCTCTTGCACACAATGAATTGGGTTCATCCAACAATCTCCACACTTGTTTTGCCAACAGTGCCCTGTTGAAAGCTTCAATATCTCTGAACCCCTCCTCCCCTACTCTTTGGAATACAGAGTTTCCACTAAGCTTTCCAATGTATCCTTTTATGATCCTTGTCGTCACCCCACCAAAATTGAGATATGGAGTCTGATATCCCTTTGCACATGTTTTTTGGGATTTAGAACACCATCATCGCAAAAACAGGTATAGCTTGAGCAATAGATTTTATAAGGACTTCTTTATCTCCCATACTTAGCAGCTTCTCTTTCCATCCCTTTGTTTTTCCTCGGACTCTATCGACCAAATACGGAAAAGAGTCACTTCGATCATCCCCCACTAGAGCTGGTAACCCTAGGTACTTATCATTTTGTGACTCTGTCATGATGTTTAGCACCACTTCCACTTTCACATCCACGTCTGTTTTAGTACTGAAGAAAATACTAGACTTCGCTTCAGTGATCTTCTGCCCCGAGCTTGAACAGTATCTATCAAGTAAATTCTTTAGTACTTCTGCATTATCCTTATTTGCTTGCATAAAAAAATCAGGGAATCATCTGCAAACAGCAGATGTGACACCATTAGAGCATCCCTACAAACTCGCACACCTTGTAATTCTCCCCTATTTTCTACACCTTTCAACGTACTCCCTCTGTTCTAAATTATAGTTCGTTTGACTTTTTTGACATAAAGTTTGACCGCTCATCTTATTCAAAAAATTTATGCAAACATAGTAAAATTTAAGCTATTCTTGAAGACCTTTCATTAATAAAGCAAGCTACAACAAAATATATGATATTTGACATAATTTTTTGAATAAGACGAGTGGTCAAACTTAAGGTCAAAAAAAAATCAAACGAACTACAATTTGGAATGGAGTAGTACTTGATAAACTTTCAGCCACCATTAAGAACAAATATGGGGAAAGAGGATCTCCCTGCCTTAAACCTCTTGTAGGAGTGAATTTTTTTGTTGTGGCATATGGACATGTGTAGCTATTGTATATGGATACATTTTTTTATTGGTATAAATGTTAGACTACTCTCTTCGTCCTATAAATTTTATCGTTAAAAGACTGTATTCTCTTTATAAATACGGTTTTCAAGCGATAAACTTCATAGACCATAGGACGAAAGGAGTAGTAAATTGTACGATTTGATACAAGACACAAACATGATTTTGCTAGTCTTTGTAGTATATTGAAAGAAAAGAAAAAACAAGCTGACGGCTCGTGGTTCCAAACTTCGAACCAGCGAGGAGCGCCGGCAATCCTCCGCCCGCCACCGCCATGCTCCGTCTACGAAATCGCTTCCCCTCTCTCGTCCGCGCCGCCTCCCATCTCCCCTCCCTTATCAACAACCATGGCCACTGCCGCCGCCTCCTCTCCACCTCCACCTCCTCCGCCCCCTTCTCCCTCGAGGCCTACCTTGTGGCCTCCTGCGGCCTCACCCCAGCGCAGGCCAGGAGCACGTCCAGGAAGGCGCTCGCCGAGGCATCCAAGTCGTCGGAGAGGGCGTTCAACGATCTCTCCTCCACCAGCCTCCACCCCGGCTTCGACCCCGACGCCGTCCTCGCCATGCTCTCCGGCATCGGCCTATCCCGCGCCGACATCGCCGAAGTCGTCGCCGCCGACCCGCTGGTCCTCCGGTCCCGGGTGGACAGACTGGAGCCGCGCATCCTCGCCCTCCGCGACCGTGTCGGCCTGTCCGTTCCCCAGATCGCCAGGCTCCTCGTGCTCCACTCCTGGAAGCTTCGCAACTCCGGCGACGTCGCGCACAAGATCCAGTTCTTCGTCTCCTTGTTCGGCTCGTTCGATCAGTTCCTAGTGGCCATGAAGAGGACCCCGACACTTCTTGCCATTCACATTGATAGGGTGGCCAAGCCGAACATCGCCCTGCTCCCAGCTGAGTTCGAGGATCACCTGGCTGCTCACATTCAGCCCGGAGCGTGTGAAAGAGCTCGTGCTGCGCGCGGAAGAGCTTGGGGTGCCCCGCACCTCGGGAATGTTCAAGCAAGCGTTGGCTGCTGTAGCCTGCACAACCAAAGACAAGTGTGCTGCCAGGCTTGACATCCTGAAGAGTACTCTTGGCTGCTCCAAGAGTGAAGTTGCCACTGCTGTGTCCATGAAGCCAAACATTATAGCAATGTCCGACGAAAGTCTTCTCCGCAAGATTCACTTCTTCATCAACGAGGTTGGACTGGATCCACAGTACATCTTGCAAAGGCCTCAACTCTTGACATACAGCCTGGAGAAGCGACTAGTGCCCCGGCATCGTGTTGTCAAGGCCCTGCTGGCAAAGGGATTGCTGAACAGAAATTTGAGCTTTTTCACATTGGCTCGATATGGAGAGGAGACTTTCAGATTGAAGTTTGTCGACCCTCACAAGGACTCTGTTACTGGGCTTGCAGATGCTTATGCCACTGCTCGTAGTGGCAGTGTGACCCCATAGTTCAGCTTTAACTTAAAGTGTTTTAATATTCTCAATATTATTCAGGCAGATGGTAGAATTTCTACTCATGCTCATTGGAAACTGTCCATGCTACATACTGCTTTTGGTTTCAGTAATGGTCATTAACTGCTCATAGTCCCTGTGTGATTGATTAATCTAATCTAATATTCATGACAAGTTGTCTTGTTGTAGCTTCAAAGCTCTACATATGTTGACCCTGAATGAAGAAGTTGCTCTTCAGATGTTCAGATGAAGCATCGCTGTTGACCCTCCTGAAAAGGCAGTGCAGGAATCTCAGACCGCCTTGTGCGTCTTGTTTTGCGATCTCTGTCAGGAGAACTGTTTTCGTTGCTCTTATTAGTTGTGGTCGAGTTTCGCTGTAGTAAGGCTTTGTGAGCGTGGTTCAGCTTAGGTCTTCGCAGTCTTCTCGGTTACTCTGAGGTAGTAGTTTGCTGATGCCGAAGGTTGTTTTCTGTGCAGGTTCCCTCTGCTTTAGTTTCTCTGTGTTCTGTCTACTCTGTAAATTCCTGGATTCTGGTATTTCTATTATGCTTGAAAATGGGGCTGGTCCCTCGGTTGGAAAAAAAAAAAAGGGTACCACAAATCCTAACCATTATTGCTTGACCATAAACAAATTAATATAAATGAAAGAACTTGTAGGGTTCACTTATTGATAAATTGTGTTCATATCCAAATAAATTAAGGTTTTAATTAGAGCAACTCCAAAAGATTATATATAATCCTAATTTAGGGAATAGAGATTTTAGTGAAAAATACGTTGATTATCTAAAAATAAATATATAGCTATTTTCTATTTCTGATTTGTCGGTAGCCAAGTGCATATAAGATATAGAAACCGATTTTTATGTAAATGGCTTTTCTTCATTTTGTCGGCAGAGAGAGAGAGAGAGAGAGTGAACTTTAGAAAGACTTCTAGAGATGTTCTTAGCTATCCTAGACATGCATAACCCTTGATTTGAGGAATGGTGATGAGTAATATTTTTCTCTTAAAAAATATTATGAATGTGAACTAATAAATAAGGCTTCCTCCTACATTAAAACTAAATAGTCACTAAAATAAAGAAAAAATGCATAATTAATTATCATAGGAACATAAAAATGGTAAACATTGTGTAACAAACATTGGTTTCTTATAAGCAGAGGTAAAGCTCCTTTCAAAAAAAGTGGCAAACATTTATTTTGTAAGAAACTTATGTTTTAATGAGAGAATATACGTACAACCTTTTTGACCCCTTCTGCTATGATGGTACGAGAGATAACTATGTTCTCAATAATAAAAAAAAAAAATTGGATAGAATATATATGAGTCACTGTAGTTCCCAGAGGTGTGTAGTGTAGCGCGGGCACCAACAGGCAACAGCTAGTCTGTACGTATGTGGGTGAGACCTGTGTCTGTGCCAACAACAAAACACAATTCGTGGTTTTGCCAGGCGAGCCAATACTAGTAGCGGCTTAGGCCTTGTTCGGGTTAAGTAAATGCTAGAAAAAAGTCAGAATGAAGCATTTCGTTTGTATTTGACAAATATTGTCCAATCGTGGTCTAACTAGCTCAAAAGATTTGTCTCGTGATTTACAACAAAACTATGTAATTAGTTATTTTTTTATTAATATTTAATGCTCTATATATATGGGTAAAAATTGATGTGATGGAGAGAGAATGGAAAAACTTATAACTTTTATTGAAAGTTGCAAGAAACTAAACATGGGAAAAGGTGGAAAAAATTGCAACTGTAGCATTTCATTTGTATTTGGTAAATATTGTCCAATCATGGTCCAACTAGGATTAAAAGATTCATCTCGTGATTTACAACAAAACTGTGTAATTAGTTATTTTTTTTACTAACATTTAATGCTCTATATATACGGGTAGAAATTGATGTGATGGAGAGAGAGTGAAAAAACTTGCAACTTTCAGTGAAACTTGCACGCAACTTTCAGATGAACATGGACTGTGTCACACGCTCGCGCCGCCGCAGTCAGTAATAAATCTCAACAAAACAGCCAGGGGTTTCTCGTTTTTCACAAACTTCAACTGCTTGGCGGGAGTGAGACAGGAGTCGATCGATGGGTAATAAAGCGTATAAATAAAAGCGGGTAAAGTGGAAGGCATCGATCGGCGCCTGACGTCTCCGTCGGCACCTCGATTCGCCTCGCTCTCCTCTCCTCTCCTCTCCTTCTTCCCTCGCCGCCGCCCGCCCGCGCGCCGCCCATGGATTCCCCGAGGGGCCCCGCGAGCTTCGCGACGCAGGCCAACGCCCTCCTCCGAAAGAACCTCTGCGTCCAGGTACGGGCACCGCTGCTCTTTCCCCCTTCTACTTTTTCCCGCTGCCCTTTCTAGAGAGACGTAGCTCAGCTGCTCGTCGTGGATTTGCCTTTCGCGGTTCTTGATTGAGGGGCGAGAAGCAACTTTATGATCAGTAAAGTGTTGCTTGAGTCTCATGTGTTTCGATTTTTTTTTCTGAGGATCTTGTGCGGCGATTTGCTGAATTTATTTATCTCTTGGTTTGGTTCCAATCTGTATGCGTGGTGTTTTTGGTGAGCCAAGCCAAGGCCGGTAGGTGGCCTTTGGAGTGTTGTTGGGCTTTCTTCTCCTGTGAATGAAAAGTACACCAGCGTGACGGTAAATGCCCAGTGGGCAAGAAAAAAAATGCTACAAGTTATATTCTAGTTAAATCTTCGGTTTCCTTCATTCGTTGGAAGTTATCCAGTGCATTGCATGCTCTGCATTTGATATAAAGTTTCATGACAAGTTCGTATAATATTTTTGTTTACATGAAGCAATGCCAAAGCTCCTTACTGCTTCCGAAAAAAACACATGACGTCTCCATGAGCACCGCCTAATTTTTATATTGGCGACATTGCAGAAACGGAACCTCAAGACAAACATCGGCATCACCTTCTTCCCGATCCTCATATGCGTGCTTCTCATCGTGCTCCAGAACGTCATCAACAGCGAGCTCGACAAGCCCAAGTACAAATGCGGGTGTGTCTGCATCGAGACCAATGGGGATGGAAGGTGTGCGAGGAAAGAGTGTGGCATCCAGTACTCGACGCTTGATCAGGTGGGGAGCTGTCCGATCCCCAGCCCACCACGGTGGCCAGCCCTGATTCAGATCCCCCGTGCTGATTTCCGGGCTGCAAGGACATTCTCCCAACCGTTCAATGATTTGCCTGATCCATTCTGCCGTGACTCCTGGTCTTGCCCTGCAACTGTCCTTGTCACTGGGAAGGACAAAGCGGTTGCAGAAGGTATGTGCTTGTCATACTACAATTAAACACACTTTGAGATGCTCACACTTTATGTTCGTAATCCTGGAGTACATGTTTTCCAATTGTCAGCTATATCAAGTGGGCTGTTTCCTGTCCTTTCTCCGTCTTTGAATGCAACAGATTTATTGGATCTCTTCTCCAAGATAGTTGCTGTGAGTTCCCTCAATTACCAACCAAGTGACCTGCCTGTGAATTTTTCTGCTTCATGTTTTGGTTTATGTGGTTATTGTTGGCTTCATTTTGTCCTAGGGCTCAGACACACAGCCATGGTACACACAATTGCTAGAGCCTGCATTTTTCTCTGGCCATACTTTGTATGTGATCCAGCCTGAGTGCATACCTGTCATGTCACAGACCATTACATATAATACTGGGGGCATACCCTTTCAGCTCAGTAAGTATAACTATCCTTCCTTAAAATGCTGAGTTGATGGTTTTGGGTGGGATGACATTAATTTTATTTGCAATCATGTAGCTTCAGTCTAGTGACCACTGAAGTTTCCATATTTGATCTTGAACTGGTACTGCTATAGTATATGACGGATCTTACTCTGAAACACTCATAGATAGGTTCAAATCCGTGGCCTTGTATTTGGATGATGACAGAAGCACACTAATAATTACTTGTTAGATACTTGACAAATCTCGTCGTTATAAATATGCACCTTGCACTTTCATGTTACCACATTGATTTCTTCGGTTTATAGTTTTAGTATGATTAAAAAGAAACAAACATTTAGTTGCCTGTAAATTGACACACATTTATATATGATTATAGTTTGTGCTATATATGGACAATTTCTGAAGCCTGCTTGATGGCAACAGTTGAGAAATTATTGTCTATCATTTTGAAAATTTATGCTGCAGCTTTGACGCCTTCTTGAAATGAACCAGATATACAGTGTGTTGAAGGTGTCCCGTTATGGCGTGAAAGTGCATCAATTATCAACCATGAATTTTTAAAGGGTTATAGACAACGAGGAGGCGAAATAAACGAATTTATTGCAGGTAATATATCTTGATGTTACAGGCTTTTTTTCTCATTGAAGTTTGAAGGACATCATATGTCAATGATAATTTGCAAAACATTTTCTGACATCCCACCAACCAATGGATCCTTTGATACTATCAATGTAATCAGTAATCTTATTGACTACGGACTACCTATCAGTTTCTGTTACAAAATGACACCAAAAAAAAACATTCATACTCAAATGGTATTGGCATTTTATGATCACCTTCATTTCTGCAGGTTATGACTTCTTGGGCACAACACAGTATGGCCTTGGTGTAAATGTTTGGTACAACTCTACTTACAATGATAACAATGCATTTTCATTTATCTCAACATTGCGGGTTCCACGCTTGGTGAATGCAGTATGTTGTAATCTTATCTCTGACTAACTCACTATCTTTTGAAACATGGGTCCTGTTCTGAACTTCTGACAGCTTATGTTTTGTTTCTTACAGGTATCCAATGCTTATCTCAAATTTATCAAAGGAACTGGGGTAGAAATGCTACTTCAGTATATAAAAGATATGCCCAAAGTTGGGACAAGTTTTCAGTTGGATCTGTCTTCTCTTCTCAGTGCGTTATTCTTCACATGGATCATTGAACTTCTTTTCCCAGTGAGTATGATGAGATGTATTGATGTACCATTCTGTAAGTAGGGTGGGAAACAATGCATTAACATGCTAACAGTTAGTATCAGTAGAGCTTGCAATCTGACTATTTTTTTTACTTAGGTTATGTTGACATATCTGGTGTATGAGAAGCAGCAGAAGCTAAGGATTATGATGAAAATGCATGGTCTGAAGGATGGGCCTTACTGGCTGATATCTTATTCTTATTTCCTTGCTCTATCAATCGTCTATATGATATTTTTCATAATTTTTGGCTCCTTGATAGGTAATTGCATTACATTGTTACTCACGAAATATGCTGTTGTGGGTTGTGGCAAATAAATCTTCATTATCTTAACTAGCCTTCTTCTGTTCAGGTCTCAATTTTTTCAGAGTAAATGAATATAGCATACAAGTTGTTTTTTTCTTCATCTGTATAAATTTGCAGATTGCACTTGCATTTTTTGTGGCAACTTTCTTTTCGTCTGTCAAGATGGCCACAGGTTAGTAACTCAAACCTGTTATCTCCAAGTCAAAACTTTACCTTTTGAAAATGACAGCAGATGAATTTCACTTGGCTCCTGCTGCAGTGATTGGCTACATGTATGTATTTGGCTCTGGCTTGCTTGGTGCATTTCTTTTCCGTTTCTTTGTTGAGGACAAAACATTTCCCTGTAAGTCGCTAGCATAATTTTGATTTAGGTCTCAGTTATATTATATAATGTTAGTTATAATTACAAGTTTTGTCTTCTCCACTCAGATGGTTGGGCATTAGTGATGGAGATTATCCCAGGATTTTCCCTCTATCGGGGCCTATATGAACTTGGTCAATATGCATTCTCGGGAAGCAGTATGGGAGCCACTGGTATGACCTGGAGAAGTCTGAAAGATCCCCTCAATGGAATGCATGATGTCATGATCATAATGAGTGTAGAATGGGCAGTGCTGCTCATATTGGCATTCTATTTAGATCAAGCCTCTTTGCTAGGCGGTGGTGTCAGGAAAAACCCATTTTTCTGCTTCAGATGTTTACAGAAGAAACATGCACCGTCATTGCATGAACCTAGCTTTGTCCAACAGGATTCCAAAGTCATTCTCGATATGGAGAAATCTGATGTTGCTCTAGAAGTAGGTATCCCTCACTTCGATATTTCTTATACTTCTTTACAGCACATATGAATGACACTTCACTCATTGACAAATTCTATTCAGAGAAAAGTAGTTGAGCAACTTTTGATAGATACCAATGCAAACCAAGCTATCATCTGTGATAACCTCAGGAAGGTTTATCATGGAAGGGATGGAAACCCTGACAAGCTGGCTGTTCGAGGATTATCTCTTGTCCTTCAAAAGGGCCAGTGCTTTGGAATGCTTGGCCCAAATGGAGCTGGGAAAACATCTTTCATTAACATGGTATGGTACGATTGAAAAATAGATGTTTCATTCTTTTGATGAAACATGCATGATGTATTGTATCTTATAATGCGACTTGATTTTTTGCCCCTTAGATGATTGGACTCGTTAAACCTACATCTGGTACTGCTTATGTCCATGGAATGGATATAAATATGGACATGGGTAACATATATACAAATATGGGAGTGTGCCCACAACATAAGTATTTACTCTTAACTAGTATTAATCTGGCCAAAAGTTTTCCATCATGGATCATATTATTTAATCATGATAATTTGTGTTGTCTTAAATTCAGCTTGCTTTGGGAAACATTGACTGGAAAAGAGCATCTTTTCTTTTATGGGAGGTTGAAGAATCTTAAAGGTGCTGCATTAATGAAGGTACCTCCAATCCAATCCAGATACCACTATTTGAACTAGTTTCAGCTTGTTTCAATCAGCTTATTTTGTTTTTTTTTTTTTTGAAACAATGAGCTTATTTTGGTTTTCAACAATTCTAAAAGCTATCTCATTTTACTCTTCAGTTTTCTTTTCATTTTCTTTGGAAATTGTCCACCTATCTCAGAGCATGTTACAATCATATTTTCTCTAAACTTTTTCCCTGCCAGGCTGTTGACCACTCTCTGAAGAGCGTAAATCTATCTCATGGTAATGTTGGCGATAAGCAAGTGAAGAAATACAGCGGAGGCATGAAAAGAAGGCTCAGTGTGGCAATCTCATTGATTGGGGACCCTAAAGTAGTTTCCTTTTCTTGTTTCTATAATTTTGGTCATTTCATGTAATGCTGTGCAACATAACAAATATTCATCAGGTTGTCTTCATGGATGAGCCAAGCACAGGACTGGACCCAGCATCAAGAAATAACCTATGGAACGTTGTGAAGGAGGCCAAGAAAAACCGTGCAATTATTCTGACTAGTAATGACCCTTTCCTATCCACTCATGTGTCTAAAAATTCTAGAATTGTACTCCATTTATTTGTTGCATCTGAAAGTAAGAAGATTGATTAGTGAATAAGCAAGTAATCAAATGTAATGCTGCCAGCGCACTCAATGGAAGAGGCAGAGGTATTGTGTGACAGGCTTGGCATCTTTGTTGATGGTGATTTCCAGTGCCTTGGAAACCCTAAAGAGGTACATCACCTTCTTGAATCACAAAATTTACTCTATGTTTCAGTTCTTAAATAAAGTCCTTGTTACTCCATTGGAATGCAGCTAAAGGCTAGATATGGGGGGACATACATATTCACAGTGACAACACCCCCAGACCAAGAGATGGAGGTTGAACAGCTAGTGCATCAGTTCTCGCCCAGCGCAAACAAGATCTACCATCTGTCTGGAACTCAGAAGTTCGAGCTGCCAAAGCAAGAGGTGAAAATAGCCCATGTTTTTTATGTGGTCGAGAAAGCGAAGCGCCGGTTCACAATACATGCCTGGGGACTGGTTGACACTACCTTAGAGGATGTCTTCATCAAGGTAGCTAGAGGAGCACAAGTGTTCAACGAGTTTGCATAGATAATACCTTTAGGACTAACTTCATAGCCAGCAAAGGATCCCAGTTATTCGATGGGACTGCATAGAGAATCTTGTGGTTTTATAGGTATTTTCATCAGTGAGAACCATTCTTCTTTGGAAAATACACTCCATATGCCTGGTGTACACGGTTTTACTTGTACAGAAATACATTCTTGATAGTGCAATTGCAGAATTGAATAGTTGTCCAGTTGTGTTCATATGTGTGAAAAATTATGGTGGTCTTCTACTTTGAGTGCTGTTAATACACCAGATCTTCAGAGCTAACACATAGAGCTCTTGATTCTTTCAGATATTTTGTGCGCTAGCTATATCAGTTTTGGATGGAGCCCTCACTCAACCGACCTGCTACCTGGAAATCCCCAATGCACCAATGTACCAAAGGCACTGTACTTTGAATAGGGAACACTTCCTAATTAATAAAGTAGGAGACATTCGAGTACGGAGGTACTAGACCGTGATTCTCTGGTCTTGATGCTTCGTCTTAACTTGAACGTATAAAAATCTGTTGGAGAGATTGGCATTACTAATCTAAGGCCTTGTTTAGATGAGGCCGAAATTGCAAAAAAAAAATCAACTTTTGGAAGTTGGAATCTAAACGGGCCTGTTGAAAAAATTTCGGCCTGCAATCCAATTTCAACCCAGCCCATTCATTGCGTCGGTGTGCGTGCTACCCAATACCCTCACCCTGGCCCCATCTCCGCGCCCCTCACTCCTCATTCCCGCAACCCTATCCACTCCCTCTCCCCGAACCCTAGCCCCCAGTCCTCCCCCGCCGCCGCTCTCCATTTCCGTCACCTCCCCACTCGGTCTCCTCCGCCGCCCGGTTAGCCCACCACGGATCCAGCCCGCCTTCATCAGATCCGCCTTCCATTCGTCCAGATCGGGCGTCCTTGACCTCTGTCACCGGTGATGGGCGGTACCGCAGCGCGGAGGCGAAGAAGAAGCGAGGTCGGCGCCGGCTCGCTCCGCAACTCATCCGGCTACGGAGGCAGCTCGCAAATGAGGGACTTCTGTCCCGGCCACCGGCGTTTCGCTGCATCGAGCCCCCCCCCCCCCCGGGTTCGGCAACAACTCGGAGGCGGCCGGCAACAGCTCCGGCTATGGCCGGCAACAACCCGGCCCGGCGGCCTTCAGCAACAACTCCGGCGGCGGCCGACAACGCGTCGGCCGGCTTTCCACCAACTCGAGCAGCAGCTCGGCTCGCTAACCGGCAACACCGTGCCTTCTTCAATCAGCCTAGGGTTCGGCGCGCTCGACCTCAACACCGGCCGGACTTGGCGGGCATGCTGAGTTACCGGGGACATGCTTCAGTCCCCGCATGTTGTTGGCGGTAGCGGTAGCAGTCAAGGCCCTCCTCCTATGCGCGTGCCATCCCGCGGCGGCAGGGGTTCCCTCGGCCTGCGGGCTCCTCGCCGTGTCAGAGCAGGAAGTGGAGGAGGCCCCCTCGCGGTCGATCTGGAAGAGGTGGTGCAGGCCGCCTACCTCCACTGGGTCCTCAAGGGGATTCGGCGGGCGGCTCCGCTGCCGGGTTTAGGACGCCCGGTGTACGTCGCAACCTAGCCCATGAAGTCGGCGCCGCCGAGGACGTCCCTCCTACTGAAGTGCCGGTACACAAATTCCTTAACTTCGTTATTCAATCCAATGCCAAGTCTTTGGTACAAGTATGTATAGTTCATGGCCCATAAAAGCTAAATTGTACTGCTTATTTGATTATTTCATATTTTACTCTTTTACGACTTCTTTGACTCAAATTGCTATGGATACATATCTACTCATACCATTTCCAAACATCCAAATTCAACAGAGTAAAAATTAATATGATACTAATATTTCAAAAGTAGACAATCCCAGAACATCACTTACTGGTGATTTAATGTACCATGTCATACACCCAAAAAAATCTACGTGTTATTTTCAAACCATATTCGGGAAGTCTTTATTTTCACTTTTTGCAAGAATGATTGCCATTTACAGTACTTGTGTTTGGTGTCATGGAACTTGGAGGCCAGTTTGGGTATGCAGCTTTAGTTGTAGGCACTGGTAACTTACATGCAAACCAATAATGTTCCTGTCATCTAGTGTGCATGTGGTGCTCAATAGGTGCAAGCAGAAGCTGTGTTTGTGTGTTACGAATGCGTGTCCATGCTGTACGTTGTCCACATTTTTATGCAGCCTGTTACCATTGACTGTTACCATTGATTTTGTGAGGATTTGCATCATTTTAGAATGAAATTACTAGGGCACAGTGGAGTGATTACAATACCCGCATTTTCTGTCAGCTGTACGTTGACGAAAGTGATAACGGAAACTTCAATAGGGGTATGATGAACAAGTGGGGGTGGAAAAATATCTCAGAGGGATACTACAAGGCGTCAGGATTAGTTCATGACAATGTCGTCTTTGGTAGTAGGATCCGAACCCTGAAGAAGGAGTGGACTACACTCCGCGAACTGCAGAACGCTGCAGCAGGCTTGGGCCGCAACACCGATGGCACCGTGAGTGCTTCAGCTGAATGGTGGAAGAACAATGACAAGGTATACCGTGACTGTATTGTGTAATCATGCTAATGTTAGCAAGCCGCAGTTGTTGACAAATTCTTTTGCAATGCTTATTTTGCAGGACAACAAGCTCAAGGGTGCAATGCCTGATTACATGGACCTTTTGG
>JADLZL010002577.1:0-87833 GCA_015844335.1 Chrysopogon serrulatus
CCATTCGATTACAATGATCTAATATTTATAGTCCCAAGTGGACTCTAACAGAAAAGTCCGTATCGAACCCGGATTTTCCAGTTTTCTAATCTTAACCGCCTAAATTAATTAATTAATAATAAAAGGTAATTTCGGCGACGACGGTGATGGCGGCGTGGACGGCCACGCTGGCCCACACGGCCTCCCGGGCGGCGCTAGGCTTAGGCGGCTAGGGTAGGTAGCCCTCGGTGCTGTTGACACTCCTTAGTGTCAACTTTTACTAGGCTTTTACGAAGGAAAATAAGAAAACACACTAGTCTAGGGCTCTATATGACAAATTCCACGAATTTTGCATATTCTCGTATTTTCGAGGGGTGATTTTAAAAAAGCGAAAAAAAAGAGGGATTATAGTGCATAATTATCACGAAATTGACCCACGGCGGAACAACATTATCATCGGACTCGGGAAGGGTCTAGAAGACACCGAAGCGGCGGGGCCCGAGAGGAGCCAGGTGGGGCGGGCCGGCCCCCCCCGGGGGCGGTCGACGCCCTAGGTCATCCTCTCACCGCCGCCTTCTGGAGTCTTCCTCCCACAATTCCTTGGAAGCCAATCAAAGCATCCCTACATCGATTTTAGGTCGGTTTGATCCGACGGTGCACATGAGATGAAGACGCGGATCGCTGACGTGGCGGTTCCTTGCCCCCTACTCCACCTCGGCCTATATAATGACGCCCCAAGGCCCCTCCAAGAGGCATTCTACACCCCGGTGCTTCATATTCTCTACATAATTAGGGTTAGGGTCCCTCTAGTTGATCTAGTTCTAGTTCATCTAGATCTAGTTCATCTAGATGTAGCAATTAGGAGAGACTAGTTCTTCTAGATCTAGTCTTGTTTAGAGATTAGAGAGATTGAGTAGAGGGGTAGAGATTTGAGTAGAGGGGTAGAGATTCTGGAGGAGCTCCGGCATGTCGGCGTTTCTTCGTGGCTGTATTCTTCTGGATTCAGCTCCCTCGCCCGGAGCTACGTTCTGAGGTACTTTTGTATTTACCATTCCGATTTAAGTAAGCAACTTGTTCTTATTCGTTCTTTGGTTCACATCTCATATTGAGGGCTTTGATCTTGGTCATTACTTGGTTGAAGTAGTATTTTGTAGTGTAGGTGTGGTGCCTAGGCTAGATTTACTTGTGAATGTCCCCTGATCAGCCGGATAGTGGTAGCTCGCGTAGGTGACTTTATAGCTACGTTGAATCCTCTGTAGTCCACTTCCCGTTGATAGGATTGATAGACTTATAGGTGTGCGGTAGGAAGATTACTCTGTTTCTTTCTCCTATTCAGGTCACTTGTCCGATAAAGACGATATTATACAAAGTTTCTGAGTCGAGAACTAGAGTACATTAGCTATTTCCTTTTTCTTGATATGATCTAGCCTAATTGTAGGGTTAAGTCTATAGGCGTTGTCATCATCACATTTGTTCCCCTGTGGATACGATATTTAAAACCTCCGGGTAAAATGTGACACCGGTATGATATCTGTGGCGCTTGCGGATAATCCTACTTAAAACTTATTTAATGGAGTGCAGTTAAAAATACCAACATGCTCCACGCCGTCCTCCTCCTGCAACGGGTCGTGGAGCCCACCGATCTCGGCCGGATCCTCCCTGGCGTCCGCTTTTGGCCCAACAACTCTGTAATTTGTCACCGTCTTGATTGGACGTGTGACACTCTCCCTCCTTTCTGTCTCGTTCTCTCCGCTCCTCCCTTCTCACCCTTCTCCCCCCTCTTTCCCCTTGCCTCCTCCCTTCTCCAACCATCATCGTCCATGGATCCACAAATAGTTAATAAGGCAGCTCTACTGTGGAGTCTGAATTTGAGGAAGTTGTAAGACTTGCAGAATCGATGTCTGTTCATTGGCTGATGCGTGAAGTTCGATTAGTGGGTCTCAGGTTAGATTAAACAATTAGACTCATTGCTAGCGTGTCGTCTCTACTCTCCTTGTTTTCCATGCATGTCTACGTACTATTTCTACAGATAGTTTATTGCTCACACAGTTTAAACCAAACTAGAAGGCTAAACACAAAAATCTTTCACTTGAGTTGTACAAATCGAACGCTACTTTTTCTCTCTCTTCTCACGGTTATGTTTTTCACTGCACTGAAACTGCTGCTATAAGGGCATCCATGCCTAACTCTTCTTCCCTTATCCCTTGACTCCTCTCTCTCTCTCTCTCTCTCTCTCTCTCTCTCTCTCTCTGGACTCCGACGTCGTCCGACCCAGTTCCAGTCCACCACCATCGATGGCCAACGCCTCGCTGGCCTGCAGCAGGTGCCACAGAAGTTGGCCACTTGGCCCCGTATATTCTGTGACTGCGATTGCCGAGCGGGCTGCGCCACGCGGCCCACGCGCGCCTTCTGCGTCGCGCCGAACGTGCACAGCACCTGATCGCCCAAGCTTAGCTATTTGATGGACCACTGGGTCCCGACCTACAGATTTTGCGCTAGGAACCACCTAGCTAGATTGAGACAAGACATATATGGTGTGTTGTTACACGCTGATGATATTTGTTGGTTACATGGAAGGTTTGGAACCATGCATGCACGTTGTCATCATCCAAACCACCAACAAGTTCTGCACTGTATATTGAGCAGCCAAAATCGTTGTCACCAAAAAAAAATATATATATTGACACGCGCCAACAACCGCTTTGATAATAGAGCAGACGAATTTTCTGCACTGTATATGCATAGTTCTGGTGGACCATGTGAGTAGTATACGAGATAGTGACCAATGATTGCATTGGCGTGTGTTACCAGCATGCCCAGATGATAGATAGAGAGTTAGCCATTAAGTATCTGCGATCGATAGTACTCATGAATGATGCTAATAAGTAAAATGCTGGATATTTTCCATAGTAAAGAACATTATATTACAGTGCCAAAATAACCTTCACAAGTTTACTTCTAACAACAAATAATGAGTACAAGATGTGATGAATCCTGATGCTGCTGTGCCTTGCACTTAATTTATTCATCACCAAAAAAAAATGTACTTAAATTTGTGATTAACCTAGCTAGTTCTCGACACGAGTATACTACTAGAGACAAGTGCTACATGCATGCCCATTGCCTAGCGCACGCCCTTCCAGAGTTCCAGTCCCCACTCAGTTCCTCATCACTGCTAGCTACACCTGCTGCTTGAAGATCTTGAGGAAGACGCAGACGTTGTGCGCGAACGCATTAATGGCGACGATCTCCGTGACGACGGCGAGGTGTTCGACGGCCACCTGCTGGTTGAACGGCGGCACGCGCGCCGGCGGGTGCAGCGCCACCAGGATGACCCCGAGCAGCGTGCCGAGGAACAGCGCGGCGGAGTTGAACCACAGCACCCTCGCTCCCATCATCGCCACTCCTGCCGGGCCGCCGCCGGCGCCGCCGGAGCCCTGCTGCTGCATGGACACCAGCAGCGCGAGCCCGCCGACGGCCACCGAGATGGCGCACTTGGCCGCGCGCGCTGGCGGCCTGGCGGCATTGTCGGCGAGGAGGGCCGGGCGCAGGTTCAAGGGGAGCGCGGAGGGGAGGTACTTGCCGACGAGGAGAATGGCGGAGAAGGCGACGAAGAACGGCACGTCCATTCTCTCCGCTTATGGAGCTGGGTGGAGTTCAAGATTGGAGTGGCGGTTGGTGAAGAAGAAGCTCCTAATAACGAACACGGAACACTACTGATATATAATGGTCTGCGAGATCGAATCGTAGTACTTGCATTACAAAATGTTGCCGCGTTGTAAGGTAGAAGACGAGTAGACGAGCTACGCGGCCACGAAGCGTGTTGCAGATTTGCAGTGTTGCACGACGTACACTGTGGTTTATTTAGACGTCGCCGATCGAGTTGCAAGAAGCCGATCGAGTTGCAAGAACTAATTTCGTTCTCTGGAACTCAACGGAGGAAATTGTACAGGGTTACGTTTACTTGGTCGAAACCATGTATGAATAGTTCAACCGGGTGGCAGTTAGATCGATGCTGCATTGATTTGGTCTCCGGCTCTCTTCGCTACTCGTACACGTTGACATGATAGTTGACTCTTCGGAGTTGACTCTTCGGAGCTGAGTAGTTTGAGGCTTTTTGAGCTTTGAGGTGAAAATGAAACGTTACGTTCCATGGTGTGCAACATTCCCACATCAATTTTTTACCACCAGTTAATTTTTTTCATTTATTTTTAATTTTTCGTTTATTTTTATCACAACATTCCTAGATCAATATTGACCATCAGTTCAATTAGTTTGTTTCTTTTTCGCAAACATTCTGAGTTTAATTAGTTTGTTTCTTTTATCACAACATTCCTAGACCAATAATTAGGCTATAATAATTTTTAACTATTATTATAATATAAACTTTAAATGATTACATCTATAATAAATTATACTATCCAATAATTATAAGTTTATAAACGTAACTAATATAATATAAACAAATGAATAGTCAAATTGTAATCTAGGAGACTCATTTCAACTTGCGTTAAATAAAATGGTGCAATGACTGTAAAAGAGTATTTATTAATTCTTTGTAAAAACACAGTCCAAACATCACTCTAAAAGCAACTCCAATAGTTCTCCATCCAGGTTGTCATCTTTATTTTTTAAGGTAAAAACAGAAAAAACCTTTTCTAACAGTTCCACATACCAGGTTGCCATTTATCTCAAGTTGGGAAAAAGAGCCTTCATAGACGCGCGCATATATACGCGCGCTCGACTCAGCGTCGTATTAGAAGAGGTGGAAGGTCATAAACATAATTTTTGTTTCAACCTCGGGGTTCCCGATGTAAGTTTTCAAAAGGTGGAAAGACATAAACATAATTTTGTTTCTATTTTAGCGTTCTGATATAAGTTTGATCTGGATTTAGCAAGTAAATTATGCCAAACTATTGGAGAGAGACTCTTTTTTCTCTTGCCATATATTTTATAGAGTTGCTAAATCACAAAATTTGCCAAGTGAATTTTGACAAACTGTTAGAGATGCTCTAACATGCTACATAATCACAGCTGCTCGCCGGGTGCTGGAAGCCTGAAACAACGTATCCATGTTCCATGGACAACTATTGACCCACCGAAAACGAGTTGTAATAAATTCTTGGATAGATGATGGAAACTGAGGTAGCAAATGGCGATTATAAATGATAAATTCGGTACAATGTTTATTCAATCAAATTTTTGAACAATATAACATACACAAAGGGTTGAATGAATGAAGGTGATGCTGCGGCCATATATATGATGCATGACGACATGATGCAACTTAATTTGAAAAAAGGTACGTATAATATATAATATATAATAACCAAGTAATCGACCATGCTAGTCAACTTCATTTCCGGGCACGGCGGCTGCATGTAATATCTGAAACTATAGTGCCCGCGCGCTTCGGTCCTTGCATGCCGTCTCACTTCTGTATCGTCTCCACGACCTTGAAGAAGATGCAAACGTTATGCGCGAACGCGGTGATCGTGACGGTCTCCGTGAGCCAGGTCAGATGCTCGACAGCCACGTCGACGATGGGCCGCCGCCGCCGTGCGTGCGGGTGCAGCGCCACGGCGGCGCCACCGAGGACCATGCCGAGGAACAGCGCGGCGCAGTTGAACCAGAGCGCCCTCCCTCCATCGCCACTTCCGCCGGGCACTGCTGCTGCTGGCCGCCGCCGAAGCACTGCTGCATGCTGGACACCAGCAGCACGAGGCCGGCGAAGGCCACCGTGACGGCGCACTTGGCGGCGCGGGTCGCCGGCGTCACGCCGTCGTCGTTGCCCGCGAGGGCGGCGGCGCGCGCTCACGGGAGCGCGCGAAGGGGAGGTACCGGCCCACGAGGAGGATGCCGGAGAAGGCGACGAAGAACGGCAAGACCATGATTTTGCTGTATTTGGTTGGGCGCTGGCGTTCGGTTTGGTGGTTCTTGATGAGCAGAATGTATACGCTATATATATATATAGTATGACGTGGTTTTCAGAATCGGATTTCTCTGATTTTAAAAGACTACCGCGTAAGGTAGAAGACGACGAGGAGACCTCGACGAGGTCGTCGTCGCCTCGTCGTGGTTACCGCGGCGAACATGGCGATTGGCGAGCAGCGAGCGTGAGCTAAGCGTGTCGCTCGGCCGGCGTACAGTATGTCAGTAGGGGATTAAAATCGAAGGTGTGTTGCTGTTGCATGTAGTTCTTTTTACTAGTGTTGGAATATGAATATATGATGAAAAGCTCCAAATGGCTTTCTGGTGACCCGGTCGTGCACATCTGCCGTTGACATCATAGTTGACTCTAAATACTAGTAGTTCAGAGCTGGTGATGGTTTCTGACCGCCCGTTTGTTTTACAATATAATATTCAAATATTAAAGTATATGATTTTTGGTCAAATCTGGTTTCATTTTACCTTATCAGCGTTTTTCTTTCAAAAAATCAGCTGTTTCAGCTTTTAGCCAGCTTATAAGTTCTACCGAATAGAAGAATCAGCCTTTTCTTTTTGAGCAGTGAGTTTTCAGTTGCATGGATATTTATGATGAGACTTTGTACGTGTATCGAAAAAAGAGAAATCATTTTGAAGGCCCACTGCTCACAAGAAGCTTTTGTTTCTTTTAGTTTTTCTACATTTTTATTTTTTATAAGATCCTGTTTGGCATATCTTGTCCACTGTTTGACAAGCTGTTTCAAGTTGTTTTCTGCCAAAGAGGTATTTTCGAAACAACTTCATAGATAAAACTTCTAAAACTTTTTTGAGTTAAATGCACCGGAGGTCCATTAACTTATGAGCAAGTTTCAATTAGGTCAACATAGAAAGTGGCTTTTTAGGCCCATCAACTTGTAAGCATATTTTAATTAGGTCCATCAACTTACAAGTTAGGTCTATCAACTTAGAAAGTGATTTTTTAGTCCATAAACTTTATATGACGTATCATTTTGATCCATATCCTCCATGTGGACTTTTTTGCCGACGTGGGCTGCTAACTTGTCTATCTGAAATAGTTATTGACTGTTTATTTCGTCAAACACGTTGTGAGCGAACGAGCAAGCGTCGCCTCTGCCAATGCAGGCGCATAAGCGAGCCGTCACGAGCACGCTGTCGCGGCGGCGGTGCCACGGCCACGAGGAAGCGCCAAGTAGTCTGTCTCGGCCCGCGGCGGCGGCGCTGCCCGACGCCACAACCACTAGGGTGCGTCGGCGCGCCCTGCCACCGCCAAGGCAATACGGACACACAAGCAGGCTGCAACGGCCATGAGCGCTGATGGGGCGTCAGCGCCGACCTGTGCTCGGAGTTCACGACAAACGCGAGCACCAAGAACACTCGCCCACCCATGTGCATAAGATGGTCCAGCGTGGCCACGGCGGCGCATATCCGTGTGGCTGCACTACCGGATTTTCCTTCTTTGCCGAGTGCCTCATGCACTCGGCAAAGCCTATATTACACTCGGCAAAGGCTTTGCCGGCGTTTGCACTCGGCTCGACAAAGAATCCGTCGGCAAAGAGGTCTTTGCCGAGTGTTTTTTTCGGACACTCGGCAAAGGCTTTGCCGAGTGCCCGACACTCTAAAAAGATCAAAATGAAAAAAAAAACCCGAAAATAATAGCCAAAAAAAAATTTTTAATCGGGGAAGGGCCCCACCGACCAGCACCCATTCTTCTCTATCCAAGAAGATTTTTTTTGTAGCATTTTTCGAGACTTTGTGTCGAGTGGGATTGAACTCACAACCTCTCCCTCGGCGTAACCTCCCCTACCTTTGCACTACACACTCACTTGTGTTTATACTCTATTTGGATTCCCTAAATATTGCTTATTTGAGGCTCTAAACGAATTCAAATAAAAAACTTGTCAACTACAAAGTTTTATAACTTTTCGAGATCTACAATTTTTATTTAAGAAGTTTCTCCATCCGAGGTTGTTTATAAAATTTGAATTTTAAATTTGAGCGGATTGAATACAGTTTCGCGTGACAAGATAAATTCAAATGAAAAAGTTGCCAACTACAAAGTTTCATAACTTTTCGAGATCTATAACTTTCATTTTGGGTGTTTTTCCATCCGAGATACTTTAAAAAATTCAAATTTCAAATTTAAGAAATGTGGTCTGTACTTTTTCGTTAACAAAATTAATTCAAATTAAAAGGTATTCAACTACAAAGTTGTATGATTTCACAACACCTACATCTTTTTATTTTGGTTATTTGATCATTTGACATAGTGGTAGGAACATTGTTCACAAATCTTATATATCTCCTCTTGTAGTTTCGTAAACTACGAGAGAGATGTAAGATTTAATGAATAGATTTAATTTTACTTTGTCAAATTAAGAAATGATCAAAATGAAAGTTGTAGATCTTAAAAAGTTATACAACTTTATAGTTAAAAAATTTTTCATTTAAATTAATTTCTTTGCTCCAAAATATACTTCGAAATATGTCTTTGCCGAGTGTAAAATAAAAACACTTTCGGCAAAGACCTTCTTTGCCGAGTGCTAAAAAAATAACACTTTCGGCAAAGAGGCCTCTTTGCCGAGTGCTTTTTTTTGCGAGTTTTTTTTTCTTTAGCTTTCGGCAAAGAGCTCTTTGCCGAGTGCCCGAAAAAAAACACTCGGTAAAGAAATTAACACTCGCAAAGAGCCGGATTCCGTAGTCTTTGTGGCGGCCGGCGGCTCGCGTCGTCGGTGCAGCGGTGGCAACGACGCCGTCTACGTGGGGCGCATCAGGCTTGCACGTCCGTTGGGCGGCGGCGGCTCGTTCTTGCGCTTCGCATCGATGGAGGTGGTGCCTTTCGTGTGCCCATAAGGTGTCGATGAAATGAAGGTCAACAATCATTTCAAATGGACAAGTCAAGAGGCTATGTCAGCACGAGGAAGCCCATATGGACGGATATGGACCTACCCAAAAAGCTATTTTCTAAGTTGATGGACCTAACTGACACTGCTCACAAAGTTAATGGACCTAAAAAGCCACTTTCTAAGTTGATGAACCTAACTGAAACTTGCTTACAAGTTAATGGACCTCTAGTAAGTTTAGCTCAACTTTTTTTAAACAACTTCATAGGTGAAACTTCTTAAAACTCTCACAAGGGTTGGTGTGGGGTGAAGCTAAAAATAACTTCTCCTAGCTTTAACTCGCACCAGTGAACTCAAACGCCTGTGTAGGTTAAAATTGCCCCCGCGGGAAGGATGACGGCAGCCGACGTGGAGCTGCCAGGCCAAGGCGGGCGGTCATGGTCGTTGAGGCACAATAACCTGGCGCATCCACAAGAACGCCTCAACCGCCGCCAGAGAGCGCCTCAGCGATCATCACTCATCGGGACGGGGCGGCGCATCCACTAGGGCATGAGCAGCTGAGTGACCACTAGGGCGCGGTCGAGCACGGCTGCTAGGGCATGCGCAGGCATAGCCGCCAGGTGGAGAAGGAAGAGAGGTGCCATGAGAGAAGGAAAGAAGTGAGAGAAATAGAAGAGAAACAGGTAAGGGCATTATGTACATTTCATTATTTCTATCTGCCATAAGTATTATTTTTGCTAAACAGTTCTTAAAACAAATTCAGCTCTACCTGTAGAGCCACTCGTAGAGCTAAAGTAAAAAAAATAAAAAATAAACTAATCTACTGATGAAGCTAAGCGATGTCAGATCTAACTATTGCAAGTCTATTCTCCTCGACATGATCTCCAAGAGTTTGCCAAAATTCACTTGGCAAATCTTGTGATTTGGCAACTCTCTAAAATATATGGCAAGTGAAAAAATAGGCTCTCTCCAATAGTTTGGCATAATTCACTTGCCAAACACAGATCAAACTTACATCAGAAACCCTGAAACAGAAATAAAATTATGTTTATAGCCTTCCACCTCTTGAAAACTTACATCAGGAACCCTGAAGCAGAAACAAAATTATTTTTTCACCCTTCCACCTCTTCTAATACGGTCGGATGCGTGGCTTGAAGTCGGCCCGCGCATATATCTTGTAGCGGAGGCTCTTTTTCCTAACTTAGGATAAATGACAACCTGATATGGGGAACTGTTGGAGAAGGTTTTTTTGTTTTTGCCAAAAAACTAATAATGATAACCTAAGATGGGAAACTGTTGGAGATGCTAGCATGCTTAAACGTCAGTCACGTTTTTCTAGTACACTGAATGTTGATAATTCTTTAGTTGTGACGCCTCGCTTCACTGCTGCTTGGCTGCAAATAGCTCCGAATCATTGTAGCAAACACCTGAAACAGCTGCAGCCCATGACCAGCAAGCTCCAAACGAGCAAAGCAGGCTGGTGGCTGGATACTAACAATACGTACATTCAGGCAGTATTCTTTTTCAAGAAAGTTCAAGCTGTAATTTTATCTCAACATCTGGCGACTGGCGTCGACCCAAGTTAATTCTTGACAGTGAATACCAATATACCATACAGGCATACACTCGCGAAGTTCTTCCATCCAAACCAAACGCCAAATCATCCATCGAGCAGAGAAAAGAAGAGTAACAGCCACACTAGCTACTTACTAGTAATAATACAATGATAATAATACTCTAATCTAGCATAAGCATCCACCAGCACAGCAGGAATTGCCACCACAGTACGGGCAGCGGCATCCTCCTTTGCACCTGGGGCAGGAGCACACGCAGCCGCAGGAGCACTCCGGGCACGACGGCGCCGCCGCCGGGGGGCACCACCGAGGCACGAACCGCGGCAGCACGCTCCCGTGCCGGTGCCGCGGCAGGACGAGCCTCCCCTCGCAGCACGACGACTGGCACTTGCAGCAGGAAGGTCGCATCCCGCTGCAGCACGACGACAGGCAGCCGAGACACCGGTTGAGGGCGCCGAGGCAGCCGGCCGAGCACCCCGCGCAGGAGAAGCAGCCGGGGCAGCACGGGGACAGGAGCAGGAGCACGGGCAGTCCGCGCAGCTGCAACCACCACTAGAGCAGCAGCTGCTGCACTGGGGCCGGCAATGGCCGCAGCCGCCTGGCGGCTTGCAGCTGCTGCAGCTGGGAAGGCTGCAGGTCGGCGGAGTACAGCACTGCGTGTCGCGGCAGTTGCAGCAAGAGCCGCTGAAGCAGCTTGGCGCACTGGGCTTCGGCAAGCAGTGGCACCAGCAGCACAGGCATGAAAAGCATGTCCGCAATTTTGATCTGCACGATTTCATTTTTTTTTATAAATTTCTAACAGTTCAACTATGCAACAAATGCTGTAAATAATCAATTACTACATTTGCAACTCAAAAGAGGGCAGCTCAGCCACAGGCTTCGCCAAGGCTGCAAAAATGTTTCAAAGCAACCACTGTACAGACGTCGGTCGGACAGCTTTACTTTTTCCGACATATCTGAGTCGTCACTTTGCCAGTGCTACATACTACTATGCCGATGTGCTTGATGCTAGAATTCTACTACTACTTAGTACTACTCTAAAGGACCAAATTCTATTATCAGAATTCTAACAGAAAAGGTATAGAGAATGGAAATTCAGTCCTTTTGAACACAAAGTAAAAAATCCAGTTCTTCAACCATAGTGGTCTAGATTAAACAAGAACCTTTTAAAGGGCTTTTCTTTCATGATAAATGCTATTGTATTCAAAAGTAATTACATGTTGGATTATAGAACCCTATTGTATTTCTTTGTGGTGCTACTTCAATCGATTGACTGTTTACTTGTTCGTTTTAGTGTTACAAAATTTGAAAACAAGCAATTAAAAACTTGAATATTCCTGCCTGTCCATGAATTCAAAATAGTTTTATAGGGATAAATGAAGTACCTGATCCACCGGGAGAAGCTGCAAGATCCATGTTTCCTTTTGCTTCTGCAGGTAGCAATGTCAGCGAAAAAAGACACGGATAAGGAGCACGTTGCGCGTAGTTCTGCTGGCATGAGAGAATCAAGTTAAGAATTTATACACTGGTATCATCGGATCGGTCTTTGCACTGACAAACTCGTTGACACTGTAAAGAATTATTGGAAAGCATTAGCAACTTGGTGAGCAAAGCGCCAAAACATAGGTAATGAATGATACACACAAATAGCATAATAATTACTGTACTGTTGTATTAATATGTTCATTTCTTGATGTACACTAGCACTTATCCTGAATCCTCAAAGAGGAATATAAATGGAATCTGAGCTGTGTGTGAACAGTCCAAATGTGGAGTATCAGACAACCAGGACAAAATATAATTATTCCACAAAGCAAACTTTCAAGAAAACCACAGTATATATACTTGTCACTGTTCATGTGAGAGTTTTCTTTCAAGGGGAAATGTGTGGGGTCAAGGAATATCAAGCCACAGATGAAGATATTTTTTTGTTCTCATATTTTCTTCTCATGACAAATAGTAAAGTGGTAAATGTCAGAACATCACCACTATAACTGCACAATCTTAGTGTCAAGAGCTAATTCTAAACTGAGATAACATAAAACACCACTAGCTGCTGTTTTTTATTAACAAATAGTAGCCTTGACTTGACTTGAGCATGAAAATAGCATGAACACGAAGGCGCATGTACACTGCGGTGCTAAGGTTCCAGTTCCAGACGAGAAAAAAGCGTGAAAGCGGAAAGCTGTAGAGAGGGAGGGAGAGGATTACGTACTCTTTGCAACATCGCGAGACGGGCTGAATCCGGTCGAGTCCCTGTATCTCTTGCTGCAAAAGGCGAGAATAGTCCCCGTCAGTCAGTCGGTCGGTCAGTTTGAGGCCTCACGAGAGAGAGAGAGAGAGATGGTTCGTGCAGTGCTGCTCCGTGCCATGTGCCTTGAATGGAAGTGGCAGTATGCTCCTCCTCCCACCCATTCATTGCCATGCCGTGCCGATGCAAATGCGAGCAGAGCAGCAAAGATCTGAAACGCTTTTTGATTGCTAGCCGAAGGTGATACTCGAGCCTGCTGCTACCCCCAGCCCAAAGCTTCAGCAAGATGCAGAGTGGCAACACCGCAACAGGCACTAGGAACTACTAGCCCAGACTACTAGGAACTTGTACTCGCCAAATGCGTGATGAGCGTCGTTGGCTAATGCAACAGAGTAGAGCATTTTCTTGGCGAGAACAAAGACTTGCTGCTTCTATCGAGAAAGGGAACAGAAAAATCTTTGGGACGAAACGAAACCAAAAGGTGAGGTGACCGTACGGCGCGGCACGCCGGACGAGCAGGGGAGCGACCGCTTTTTGTCGCCTCGAGCTTCGCGACGAACTCTCTGAGTGCCCCGAGACAGAATAAGGAACCGACTAGCTCGCCGCCGCATCGACAATAACTTTTCCCTGAGATTTCCTCCGGTCCCTATGGCCTAGGGGGCGGGCGAAATGGCACGCACGACGTCACGCGACCATTGAAAGAAGAAGGAACGAAGGAAGAGAGGACGAAAGAAGGCGGTTGGTGCGAGCAGAGTGATTGTTGCGTGCGTACCTCGAGGAAGCCGAGCTCCCGGTTGAGGATCTGCACCTCGAGCTGCAGGCGGCGGCGGCCGCACAGGTCCGGGTACCTCGGCGGCGACTTGGGCTGCGGCGCTTCCCCATCTACCCGGCTCGCGCGCCCCGCCCGCCCGCCAACTTATCGACCAACTGCCGAACCAGACCCTACGTACCTAAGCTATGGGCTGGAGAGCTAGCGCGGGTCCGGGTCCGGCTCCGGCTCCGGCCAGGGAGGGGAATGTGCGGGCGGCTGACTGAGCCTGGGAAATATGGCAATGCAAGTGGTGGCGGACGGGGCCGGACGACGGCTGCTTATAAACCGGCTCGGGTCGGGGCCGTCGCGGAGAGGGCGAGGGGTGGTGGGGGCGACCGAGGGCGTCTGCGCGAGCCGCAGCACCAGCAGCAGCCCTGCCCCTGCGGCCCTGCCTGCCCGCTGCCCGGCCGCCCGGGCCGCGGCTGCGTGTGGTGTGGTGCTCGTGCTCGGCGGCGGGGCCGGGGACCCCGCGGCCGCGCGCGCGTGTGCGTACTTGGCTTGCCAGTGGCAGGCAGCACCAGGCCAGCTGGGGCGCGGCGTCTTGCGTTGCGTGGCGGTTCGTCTTGGCCGATCGACGGGCGGTGTGGATGTGTGATGCGGCAGCCACCGCACCGGGCCGGCGTGCCGGTGGAGCACGGCCGGGCAGCGATTCGGCTGGGTTGGGTACGGCCGTACGGGGGTTGGATCGGCCAGCGGCCAGCCAGTACGTGGCTGCGTGCTCAGTTGTCGAGTACGTACGCACGTAGTAGGTCTGCGTACTAGTAGGCGTAGCGGAACTCGCTTGAACTTGCCTGTCACCGGCGTCGCGGGAGCTGAGTATCCCCTCGCTGCAGCTGCGGCTGCCGCACGTACGTCGACCCCTACGCAGGGTGGGCCGGATGCGCATGCCACGAGCCCACGACTCGCTAAAAGTTCAACGACTTTTGGTTGTCGCGTAAAATTTGGCCGCTGTAACTATCGTTTTGTTTTCTTGGTTCGTTGTTTCGTCTGCAGCGAAGATGTAGTGTGTGATTGCCATTCTTCCTGAATTTAGTAATTTTGGCCGTAGCTTGGTTGCTGTGTAAACATTGGTCGCCACAGCTATTGATTTGTTTCCTTCATTTGTTGTTTTGTTTAGTTCTCTTCTTAGTGTCCCTACACTGCATCTAGCCATATAAGCTCCCGTTAACCAGGCTACAGGTGTGCAACCATTGTTTGTTTTGTCCGCATAACCTGCACCACCTGGTTGCACACAGTCAGTGTTTGCTTGCCTAGACCTACGCTCCCACTCACGCTCCCGCACTCTCAAGCACAGGCCATCGCCGCCAACGCGAGCCAGACCAAAAAAAAAAATGATTCCAAAGCCCTTTTTTTGGAGCCTACGAGCACCTTGGGTCCTTGGCTGCAAGCCCAGGGCCACCAACGTCGAGAGCGGGAAACCAAACACTGTGAAACTGCATCCTAGGAGCCAAGCACGGCTACATCAAGGTAACTAGACAAGCTCTTTTTGTCTGTGGTGAAGGTGTGGCAGCCAATCTTTCCGCTACGTAGTTGTGGTGTTGTAGAATCACGACATGATGGGTCGTGGCGTGTAACCAAGCACATCCAGATATAGCTAAACTGACATCCTGAATGAATAGCCACAAGCATCCAAGTATCCAATTCACATGTCCCCTCCTCGTGCAAGAAGTAGGATCCATGAATTGCCTTATAATAATGAGTATATATGAGAATTCAGATAGTGGCTGTGATTTCAGAAATCTAGATTATGGGCACTCATGAGACCAACCTGAATAGTAAGTTTCATTACATGTTTCCAAAAATACCACATTAGTTATATAATGTTGAGTCCAACACTCGATAGGACCAAATTATCAACTACAATTGATCGATGAAGTAAATATATAGTGTGTTTGGTTACACGCTGTAACTCGCCACGCTAAAATTTTGCAACTTTGGCCACTGTTTGGTCGTCGTATAAACGTTGGCCGCCACAACTGTCATTTTAGTTGCTTGGCTTATCATTTGCCGCCACAACTATCATTTTAGTTGCTTGGCTTATCATTTTATCTGTGACGAAGATGTGGCGTGGTGCGGCCATTCTTCCTGCCACACAGCTGTGACGCTATCGAACCAACGGCGTGACCGGCCATGGCGTGTAACCATATATGCCTGGCATCTTGAACGAGTATCGTCCAAAGGCATCGAAGTATCTGACTCGCCCGGCCCTCCTCATGCAAGCACTAGGATGCATTAATTGCTGAATAATAAGAGCATATATACAAGAATTCGGACTGGCCGTGTGATTTCGAAAATCTAGAGATTCTGAGCACTGGTATGACAAAGGTAGAATAATAGGTTCCATTATGTTGTTTTCAAAAATACCTCATTAGTTTATAGGCTTATGTTGATGAATGAAATATCATATCTTAATGCATAGTTTTATATCATTAATGCTATATGAATTGTATAATATGGAGGGGAGGAGTCGGGAAAGTACATGTGCAAGCCGCACTGGATCGAAAAGGGTAGGGCGAGGATGAAACTAATCAACGGCGTCGGCGCATGTTTCACCCATCTTCAAGAATAGTGTATAATATGGGTTGGAAGTTGGAACTGCTGAAATCTGTACTCCGTATGTAATCTGTTTTTTTTTTTTTTGTCTTTAAGATTTGAACTAGAATTATTCTCGGAGGTAGATAATCCACGTTGGATCTGAACGGCAAAGGGGTAGTACAGTACACATTGGCACTAGTAGCGATAGTGACAGTACGCCACTTAACCGAAGGACATGGGCCGAGTCCTTTCCAAAAGTGTCGTCTTTTTTGAGCCCCCGAAAAGAAGTGAGATTTCTCTTCGTTGATACAGCTAGCACCACCCACTGCACGCACGCACAGCCGCCGCCATGGAAGCACTAGCGATCCTTGTGCACGCATGTTTGAGCCGGCCGCACCCGCTTCAGCGGCGGCAGGCCGGCCGGCAGCTTCACCGCGGTGCTGCCTTTTTTTCACCACGGCCAGGCCGCAGCAGCACTGGCCGGCCCTTTGCCTGCGGCCGCAGGGGATTGGCCCGGAGCGGCCTGACCTGACCTGACTGACTGACTGCGCTCTGACGCCGGGCCCGAAGCGGAAAAGCGGCAGCGGCGGCATGCCCACGTGATGAGGGCTCTGCGCTCTGCAGCCTCCTCTGCCCCGCCTCTGTGCCTGCGCGCGGGTCGGGTCGGGTGGGCACGGCACGGCGGTGCCGCCGCAGAGCAGAGGCCTGCGTGGGGGCGCCGCGGCACCCGTCACACCGCACCGCACGGGGTCTGCCCGTCTGGGTCGCGTTGTCTCACGACGGGTGACGCCTGACGCGTCGGGGATGCATGTGGCGCTCCTCGGATGCCTGCCGCCCGACGCCCGTGCGCGTACGGGCCCCGGCGGCGGGACGTGCGCCGCGGACGTGTCCGTGCACGTCGCACAAACTTCTCTGGTGAGTAGTGACCAACGACGACGAACTGACCACTCGTGGCCTCGTGTGGGTGCTTTGCAGCTTGGCGTCGAAGCTCGAAATCGAAACACCCCATTGGGTTCGGCTGACAGAGCTCCCTAATATGGTCTGGCTCAAGACCGGCCCAGTCAGTACGTGTGTGCCCGCTGATGGCCGTGGGCTCTGAGCCACGAAAATAGTCCATCTGGCCCACTTAACCCGAGGTGGGCCAAGCATTTTCCTAAGTAATAATTTGCTTATCTGAGGCAAAGGTAGCTCAATTTGTTTAGAGAAGATCTTGACTAGGGCAGACTTGTTCCAATCTGTTATCCGGGCTTCTGCTGGCCTTTGAGGTTGAGTAAGCTCGTCAACCTTAGAAAGAGTGTTTGCTTTATTGGCTTTGCGAATCTGAAAATTTCCTAAAATCGACTGAAAGTTCAATTTAAACAAGATTTTTATATAAAAAAATATTAAAACTTGGCACAATATATCCTTAAATTACACATAAAAAAATATAAAATAAAATATACAATATATATTATCTAAAATCTTCCATTCCCCTTTTTAGTGGCTTTACTCAGTATAGCTGACGCCTTATTGAACACCAAAGCCATAGTGCAACTCTTATACCGAATTCAAAAAATTCAACCCTAAGATATTTGGCATGCTGCAAGATCTTTCCGAACCATTTCGAAACACATATGAAGTGATGAAAGAAAAAAAAAAAATGACAGTTGCATCGATGGGAACAAAATATAGGCGGTGGATTCATCACCTCCAACCCCTTGTTTTGCCATGTTTGATGTGCGACTTCTTTTCCACGACCATCAATGATGAGATCGATAACCTGAAGCACCCCTTACGAATAACGGCCACAAAATTGGCTTCCTGTGCTGATGAAATCGACGCATGCAATGGCAACCTCATCGTAGCAATCATGGAAGTCATCATGGATAGCAAGATTCCAACAATAAATCATCTTATTTCGCTGACATATTTATTTGGACCAAACCTAAGCAAAAATATATCTAAAGATTCGCTGAAAGAACCTGAACACAGGCCCATAGGGAGGAAAGAACATAAATGACTCAAACGAACCATTTCCTCGGCATTTGGACCCTTACCCTTGTGGACTGTGGCTTAGGCCTTTTGGCAATTGGGTTGTCACCACACATCACCAAATGGGCTTTAGTTAAGTGAAGTGATTGGCTGATTGCAATTCCATGTCGAAGATACTGTGCATCAGTGCATCAACAATCACCAATAGTAGCCGCCGAATGGTTCTGGTCAGTGTATATAATTTTGGAGGTGCTGGTTCATGCGTGCAATTTAGTACTTTTGGAGCACACCTGCTCCCTCTCGTCCGTTTCTGATCCTGCTAAACAAGTGATTATAGATACTAGTAGATACCTGCCATCACTGCTACCTGCCGTCTTTGTGCTAAATTTATAAACAGGCGAGTACTCTGAACGACTCTGCGTGCCCAAGTATCCGTGTAACCTGCATTATTTCCATAATGAAATGGCCGACGTCTCTGCTCGACTGACTCATCAGAGGAGAACAACCGTACTACTCGATGTCTGTGTGGGTTAACAACCCTATCCTTTGGTTTCCTCCAATTAGAATTGGCTACTCTAAGATAATTACTAAGACGCGGTGAAGCTCATCGCCATCAGTTCCATATATGATAGTCAAAAGATTTCTTCTTCTCTCTCTCAAAAAAAGTGAAGATTTCAGAAGAACGCAAGAGCGCACGGGACGCGAAGAGTGGCTCTCTTTCTTTCGTTGTTACTTCTCTGATGACATTACACTACATTCAGTCGCTTTTTGGATGACATCCAAGACAACAAACTCAAAGTGCATGCATGTAAGTTAAATTTGCTGTCTACGAAGATCTGACAACAGGGTAGTATGGGATATCCGGATATGGCGCAGACAAGGTCACAGGAGCTGAAGTCCATTCCACCAACCCACAGACAAAGGACTGATATACTTCGGAAAAAACTGACTAGGACTCTACTTTTTTTGCAATAAGAATAGGACTGTACTTTAATCACAGTCTCTGATAATAGAGTATCTCTCTTGCTTGTCACGCCACGCCTTTGGCTGCAAGCCTGAAACCCCTTACGAAAAGCCGCTCTTCAATTTTTGTACAGTGAAAGAAGCATCAATCCTATATACAATGTTTATAAGTAGCAGAAATGCACATTGCACGTTCACCCCCAAGCTTACATTCCGACGCATTATTACAAGGCAACCACACATCAATCGATGCCACCTCCTGCTCCTTTTCCAATCCCAATGGAGCTACCACCACTGTTACTCACCAGCTTTGCCATGGTGCTCGCCATCGTAATCCTCCGCCGCCGACTGAAACACAAGTCCCGCCGTGTTTATCGCCTCCCTCCTGGTCCAACACCATGGCCTGTCATCGGCAACTTCAACCTGATCGGCGCGCTCCCGCACCGCTCCATTCACGAGCTCTCCAACAAGTACGGCGAGCTCATGCACCTCCGCTTCGGCTCCTACTCCGTCGTCGTCGCCTCGTCGGCCGAGACGGCCAAGCTGTTCCTCAAGACCCACGACCTGCTCTTCCTGGACCGCCCCAGGACGGCCGCCGGCAAGCACACCACCTACAACTATGCCGACATCACGTGGTCGCCCTACGGCGCGTACTGGCGCCACGTGCGCCGCATCTGCGCCACCCAGCTGCTCAGCCCCGGCCGCCTCGCGTCGTTCGAGCGTATCCGCGCCGACGAGGTGCGCGAGCTCGTGCGCGCGCGGCCTCTTTGCGGCGTCGTCGGCGTCGGGCAGCGCCGTACGCCTCGGCAAGGACCACCTGTCCACGTTCAGCATGAACGTGATCACGCGGATGGTGCTGGGCAAGCGGCTCTTCGACGACGGCGGCGGCGAGATAGGCACGGCGGCGGAAGGGCCGGTGTCGTCGCTGTCCGAGTTCATGTGGATGATGGATGAGCTGATGCTTCTCAACGGCGTGCTCAACGTCGGCGACTGGATCCCATGGCTGGCCCGGCTCGACCTGCAAGGGTACGTGCGGCGGATGAAGAGGATCGCGGCGCGGTTCGACGCGTTCTTGGAGCACGTCCTCGACGCGCACGGCCAGCGGCGGCGGCGGCGGCGCGACGGCGAGAGCTTCGTGGCGCGGGACATGGTGGACGTGCTGATGCAGCTCGCGGACGACCCCGCCTCCGACGTCCAGATCGGCCGCGTGGGCGTGAAGGCGTTCACGCAGGACCTCATCGTCGGCGGCACGGAGCCCGTGTCGGCCACCGTGGAGTGGGCCATGTCGGAGCTCCTGAGGAGACCGTCCGTCTTCGCCGTGGCCGCCGAGGAGCTGGACCGCGTCGTCGGCCGCCGCCGCTGGGTCACGGAGGAGGACGTGGCTCGTCTGCCCTACCTCCAAGCCGTCATCAAGGAGACCATGCGCGTGCACCCCATCGCGCCGCTCCTGCCGCCGCACGTCGCCCGCGAGGACGCGTCCGTCGGCGGCTACGACATTCCCAAGGGCACACACGTGGTTATCAGTGCGTGGGCTATCGGCAGGGACCCGGCTCTGTGGGACTCGCCGGAGGAGTTCCGGCCGGAGAGGTTCATCGGGAGCAAGGTCGACGTGAAAGGGCAGGATTTCGAGCTGCTGCCGTTCGGGTCCGGCCGGCGGATGTGCCCCGGCTACAACCTTGGGCTCAAGGAGGTGCAGCTGAGCTTGGCCAACCTTCTCCACGGGTTTACTTGGAGGCTGCCGGAGGGGATGGCGAAGGAGGATCTGAGCATGGAAGAAGTGTCCGGGCTGTCGACCACGCGCAAGTTCCCGCTCGAGGTCGTCGTCCAGCCCAGGCTCGCTTCTGAACTCTATGCATGATCGACATGAGTTCCGTACCTGGTATATTGATATTCAGCTGACATCAATGTTGGTGTCGACTGTTCGAGATATAATATGGTCGTTTTTTTTTTCTGATGAAATAGGGTTCTTGTTTTTTTTAATCATAATATGGTTCTTGTTTTTGTGTACCTGTGTTGGATGCACCAGATAGGTCCACAAACGAGAATGCAACTTGTGGTCCCCAGTTCTTGCGTCACCGTGGCCCGCGACTGCTTGTTGCCGTTCGCATGACGGCTTGGAAATCGAGTGTGACAATGCCAAGAAGCCCAAAAACGCTCGAGGGTCCCCCCCATATATTTCCTGTGGCTTTGATTAGAAAAAAGTTATCAGAGCAGTCAATTTGTCTTCCATAAAAAATAATCTAGCTAATTTGTATTTATCTAATGTTTTTTATTATTTTTATAAGTTTTATTTGGATTCCTTTGATCTAGATCCTATGGCCATAACAATGGAGCGTTGGATGCACCGAAAACACTCGAATCTATCTGAGGTTTCGAATCGAGTGTTTTGTGGCTACTAACATCAGGATGCTAGAAGTCTGAGAAGCACTCGAGCATGCCATAGATAGCCGGGCCTCCAACGTTCATAATGAATTCTATCAAAACTTGCTTTAAATAGGACCAAACTTGCTTCGAGAAAGAGAAATCTTTTTTTTTTTTTTTTTTTTTTTTTTTTGCACAGGTGAGTTGGCGTTTTTGATCATCCCTAGGAAGCTTGCAATTTGCAAATAGGGTCATGTGTCCAATTACGTTTCAATAAGTTGTCGGTGGTGAATATAACTCTTCTTACGAAGAAGTGCCCAAGCAAAGAATCAGCATTTAGGCTCCGTCCTGGCTTTGTCTCTTCTGTGTCAGTACAGCTTGGGGTGTGGCTTTCTTGTCAGTGTGTGAATAAGTTCACGCTTACCCTGCAAGCACAAACAACCACACCCTGAGTAGATATGACGGAAGCACAAACAATATATGCAACAAAAACAAAGGCTAGGCAAATCAACCATGAGAGTGATTTGTTTGATCAAAATTCGGACTACCATTAGTGTGGTATATCTCCGTTGTGGAACTCTTGAGGCTATCCGCACTCGTACTCTAAATTCATCCACTAAAAGGTTTTGTCATCAAGATTTTCTCCTATATACTAAATTCCTTCGCACCCATCCATCCTCTTATCTACTGTGGGGTCCACTTGTTACTTTATCTAAATATATCTATGTGACATCTTGTTTTGAATGATTTATTGAAACAAATTTAATGGTGGAATCGGAATTAATTTGGATTTTTAGTTTGTGAGTTATAACATTATTTTGCAAAATAAATAGTGGGGCCCACGCTGCATGCTCCCATCTGTCTCTCCTCTTTCTTCCGCGCCACGCTCCACTCACAGATAGCGTAGGCCTGGACAACTCCAAATATGGCAAACGGGGAGGCATCCGGAAAAGTAGCGGAGGCTTTTAGCATATCGGCTGCAGACCGTTCGTCCGGTACATACTCCTCCACGTTCACTTTAACAGAGTTCACTTTAACTGACTCGAGTGCAAACAACCTGAGTAACCTAACAAAGGTCTACTCTTGGCTGTGTCCAAAAAGACCTCTTTCCATGTTTCCACTAAGAGATCTTCTTTTCTCTTGCAATGGTGAGATCAAGTCTTTACAGAATACAGCAACAACCTACAATCCCGGGTGCTTGTCGGTGACGCCTAGCCACCTCAGAGCAAAGCCTGCCAAGAGTAACAAATGCAACGAATCGGAACTCCGTGACTTGCTCAAGTGCTCAAGAGTTTGACGGGTCACACAAGCGGTATAGGGACCAACCGAGCAGGCCGTGCGAGGAGAGGAGAAGGCAAGCGGCGCGAGCAACAAGGTTGGATGCGAGATCGGAGAGTGAATGGGCAGCGGCAGAAGTGAGTGGTGGAATAGTTGGGCCAATGAATGGGCCAGACGAAAAAAAAGGTTTAGACAAGAATAGCATGAATTTTATCTTTTTATTTATATATATATATATATATATATATATATATATATATATATATATATATATATATACACACACATATGGATGAAAATATACTCTTTATCTAATGATAGTAATTATACATCATAAAAATTATTAGAGCTTTTTGCTGCGGTACATACAAATATTTGTGAGCCGTCCATTTCTTTTTGATCGGACGGTCACGATCGCTTATTATCTCCTAGGAGGTAATAGATAAAATATATATTTATTTAATTTTTTATTTTATAAAATGGTATAAATAAAGAAAGTTTAGATATAAACAAGATTTGGTTGATGCATGTATGATCTCTTGATTGATATCGTAAATCTTTTTTATATGTTTGATTTTGCATGTGTACGTGACTTTGCATATGTACGTGCGTACGTGACAACATGACTTTGCATATGTACGTGTGTGTGTGCATGTACTTGTACGTGTACGTGTTGCCAGTACTTGTTCATACTAGTTGTGTGCGTGACGTGTTGCCAGTACGTGTACATGTTGTGTGTGTGTGTGTATGTGTACGTGACAACATGACTTTCCATACTAGTTGCCAGCTAGCTTGTACTTGTGCATACGTGACAACATGTACGTGTTGCAGCTAGCTTGTTGCGGCGGCGCGTGAGGATGACTGACGCACCCGACGCCAGCCCGCCCCTGCTCGACCTGCGCGCACGCGTCGGGATCCCGCCCTGAGGGAAAGAATCGCCCTTCTGTTTCTCCGTGATTAGCGAGACTATTTCCGGGATTTTCCCTCCCGTTGCATGTGCACATGCAGATTCGAGATTCCCTCCTCCCCTCGTTATGGAAATAAGGATGGTTTTTTGTTTTTCTGAAATTTTTAATGTATTAAGAAATTTATAAAATCTAAAATATCAACGACTCATATTGGTTTGAGATATTACTTCCTAGGAAGTACAATATGTACCTTAGCATTGCCAAAATTATTAACATTTTATTATATAATTTGGTCAAAGTCAAACATCTTTGACTTACCGGAAAATGAGAACACAGCAACACACGTATTACTACGTATACAGAAGCAAGCATCATATGTATCTCGATGACACACCAACATGTTGCAACCTGATCAGTCTACCTGGAAATCCCATCATGCGTAGAGTTCAGCAGGGAGCCTTGGTTGGATGACAACCTCGAGCGGGAACTTGCGCGTGGTGGATAGCCCGAAGACTTCGTCCATGCTCAGATCCTCCTTCGCCATACCATCCGGCAGCCTCCAAGTAAACCGCGTGGAGAAGGTTGGCCAAGCTCAGCTGCACCTCCTTGAGCCCAAGGTTGTAACCGGGGCACATCCGCCGGCCGGACCCGAACGGCAGCAGCTCGAAATCCTGCCCTTTCACGTCGATCTTGCTCCCGACGAACCTCTCCGGCCGGAACTCCTCCGGCGAGTCCCACAGAGCCGGGTCCCTGCCGATAGTCCACACGTTGATAAGAACACATGTGCCTTTGGGGATGTCGTAGCCGGCAATGGCAGCATCCTCGCGGGCAACGCGCGGAATGTTAGCATAGTTAAATTGTTGCATTATTCTTGTATGATACTTTGTTCAATCATCTGCATTAGCTAGGCATGGCAGGTAGTGCATGGCTGGTGGCGTGCTTGGTCCATGACACAGCCTGGTTGAGTCGGTCTGGTCGCGCCACGGTGCGCGCTGCGGCACGTGGTGCATGTCGCGGTGAAACGGCGATGCACACGGCACGAAGCGTGGGCGCGGGATACGCGGAGGCTTGTTCCGTGATCCCGTGTCATATGCAAATAAAGGCAAGAGGTCGTATCGGCCGAGGCTGCGATATTCGGCAAAGCAACAAACCCTAGTCTCGTTGTTCTCATCTGTTATCTCGCCGCGGTCACCGCGGTGATGGCGCCGCCGAGACGTTCTAGTTCGTCGCAGGGCATCGCCTGCTCTAACAAGTGGTACCAGAGCTTGGTTGGCGTAGTCGGAGACGCTGGTGGCGGTGAAAAGCTGGGAAGAAGAAGCCTGGGTGGTCAAGTCCACGGAGACGAGAAGGAGAGGTAGCCGGAGTCATCAGAGATGGGATCGTCAGGAAGTGACAAGGAGGCGATGGAGAAGGCGTTCAACCAGGCGGCCCGGAACTTGATCTGGCCGATGTTGACACGCACAAACTATCAGGACTGGGCCTCCCATGTCCAGTGCAACCTGGAGGCCATGTTCCTCTGGGACGCCGTCACGGAAGACAAGGTTGAGCGGCGCCGGGATCGGTTGGCCCTAGGGGCCATGCTCCGCGGTGTGCCAACAGAGATGCACCCCATGCTCTTGAACAAGAAGACGGTGAAGGATGCTTGGGAGGCCATCAAGTCAATGCGCCTCGGGGCAGATCGTATCAAGGCGGTCAATGCCCAGAAGTTGCTGGTGGAGTTCGAGTCGATCACCTTCAAGGCTGAAGAAACGATCGAGGATTTCGCTATACGCATCACCAAGATTGCCACCGATTTGACTGGACTTGGGGAGAAGAGCGTCGATGAAAAGAGGATGGTGAGAAAATTTCTCAGAGTTGTCCCTGCCCGCTACAATCAGATTGCAGTTGCAATCGAGATGTTCTGTGATCTAGACACGCTGACAATTGAAGAACTAATCGGTCGCTTGCGAGCGGCTGAGGATCGGTTCGAGCCTACCGTCGAGAAGGTCACAGATAAGACAGGCAATCTGTTGCTCACGGAGGAAGAGTGGGCAGCGAGGAACAAGAGCCGTATGGTTCCTGAATCAGCTTCATCATCAGGTCATAAGGGCGGCGGTGGCCGCTACGTCCGCAAGGACAAGCCCGGGGCGCGTGGCGGTGGTGATGCACGCGACTCCGGAGGGAGACTGACCTCGATGGGAACTCCACGGCGAAAGGGCAGGTGCCGTAAGTGTAACATCTACGGACACTTCGCTAAAGAATGCAAGACCAAGGCCAAGGAGGAGAAGCAGGAGGCTGCTCATGATGCCGCGGGTGACGTGGAGACTGGGGCACTCCTGGTGGCGCAGGTTTGCACAGTCATGCGCACCCCAATCGCAAGAGCGCAAGGTGTGTTCCTGAATCAAGAACGGGTGTTCCCGGTAGAGTATCATGACGGTGCATGGATACTAGACACGGGTGCCACGAACCACATGACAGGCTGTCGAGAAGCGTTAGCAAGTCTCGACGAGTCAGTGCGTGGCGCCGTGCGTTTTGGAGATGGTTCCATGGTGGAGATCCAGGGGATTGGGTCGGTGCCAATTTCTGGGAGAAACGATGAACACCGCGTGCTCACTGAGGTATATTACATACCCTCTCTTAAATGCAACATTGTGAGTCTTGGGCAGCTGAAGAGGCAGGATGCCGTGTTGAGATCGACAACGGAGTACTGGAGGTCTTCGAGCGCCGACAAGCTGCATCCAGGCAGCGTGGCATTCTGATTCGGGCAGAACGGCGGAACCGGCTCTATGTGATGAAGGTGAAGCTAGCCTCCCCGATCTGCTTACTGTCCAAGCTGGATGAAGCTGCGTGGCTCTGGCACGCGAGGTATGGGCATCTGAATTTCAGGTCACTGCATGATCTCGGTCACAAGGAGATGGTGGAGGGGATGGCTCGAATTCACGGGGTGGAGCAAGTGTGCGATGGCTGCGCCTTGGGCAAGCAGCACTGCGCGCCATTCCCTCGGGCCGCTACATACCGCGCTGAGGTGGGGCTTGAGTTAGTCCACGCTGATCTCTGCGGACAGATCACACCCCCCACACCAGGAGGGAGGTCCTATTTTCTACTAGTGGTGGATGATTATAGCCGCTACATGTGGCTTGAACTACTGAGAACCAAGGATGAGGCGTTCGTATGTTTCAAGAAGATAAAAGCCGCTGCTGAACTTGAGTCAGGTTGCCGGCTCAAGGCGTTCAGAACTAACCGTGGAGGGGAGTTCAACTCAGGGTTGTTCGTGACTTTTTGCGGAGATGAAGGCATCAAACACAACACTACCACGCCATATACGCCACAACAGAATGGCGTGGTAGAGCGACGCAATCAGAGTGTCGTGGAGATGGTGCAGTGCTTGCTAAAGTCAATGAAAGTTCCTGGAAAATTCTGGGGAGAGGCTGTCCAAACAGCTGTTTACCTGCTGAACAGAGCTCCGACGAAGAGTCTGAACGGGAAGACGCCTTTTGAAGCGTGGTTCGGAAGAAAACCCGGTGTCAAGCACTTGCGAGTTTTTGGGTGTACAGCTTTTGCAAAGAAGCTTGGACCAGGGATAACAAAGTTGTCTGACAGATCGATACCAGGTGTGTTCCTTGGTTATGAAGCAGGCACAAAAGGGTATAGGATCTATGATCCGGCGAAAGATCGACTTATGGTGTCCAGAGATGTAGTGTTCGATGAGAAGAAGGCTTGGAATTGGGGGGAGAAACATGATGGAAGACAAGGAAGTGAGTCAGCTGCAGCACCCTGCACATTTGAAATACAATATGCTGATACTGTTCCTGGTCCGGCAACAGACCATGGTTCAGCACCAGATGATCTGATCGGTGCAGGCAGTGACTCGGCTTCCCCAGGAGAATCAATTCCACCCTATGGTAGTCATGGTGAGGTGGATTCACCACCGCACACACCCATCTCTGGAGGAGGATCTTCAGCACTGGGCCATCAGATTCAGTGGGCGACTCCTCCAACCAATGGTTCTGCAGATTCTGAAGGTGTGCCTTTGAGGTATAGGGCAGTGGCTGATTTGCTCGACTCGACTGATGAGGTCCTTGATGCTGAATACAGCGGGTTGTGTCTAGTAGCTGCAGAAGAACCAAGCTCAGTAGAAGAAGCAATGACTGAGGAATGTTGGAGGCAAGCCATGAGAGCCGAGATGCAGGCCATCGAGGAGAACCGAACCTGGGATGTCAGTGATTTGCCTAAGGGGCATAAGGCTATTGGGTTGAAGTGGGTCTTCAAGTTAAAAAAGGATCCTGAAGGAAGGATAATTAAGCATAAAGCTAGACTAGTGGCTAAGGGCTATGCTCAAATACAAGGGGTGGACTTTGAAGAGGTGTTTGCACCTGTTGCTAGGATTGAAACTGTGAGAGTTCTGCTGGCTTTAGCAGCACAAGGAGGATGGGAAGTGCATCATATGGATGTGAAATCAGCTTTCCTCAATGGAGATTTGACTGAAGCAGTATATGTCAAGCAGCCTCCTAGTTTCATTGTAGGCAATGGTGACAAAGTTCTGAAATTAAGAAAAGCACTCTATGGCTTGAGACAGGCACCCAGGGCCTGGAATTACAAACTTGACCAGGAGATGATTGCTCTTGGGTTTGTGAGGAGTAAATTGGAGCATGCTGTGTATAGGAGAGGCAGCAAGAATTCTTTTCTACTTGTTGGAGTGTATGTTGATGATCTGGTCATCTCTGGACCAAATGTCAGTGACATAGAACAGTTTAAGTTGGAGATGAAGAAAAAGTTCAAGATGAGTGATCTGGGTCTTCTGAGCTATTACTTGGGCATAGAAGTGAGGCAAGGGGATGATGGGATCACGTTGAGTTAGTCGGCATATGCAAAGAAAATACTGGAGTCAGCAGGTATGCAGAATTGTAATCCAACTGCAACTCCAATGGAGGCCAGACTCAAACTCAGCAAGAGAATGGAGGATGAAGTTGTCAGACCTTCAGCATACAGGAGCATCATTGGGAGTCTGAGATACATTGTGAACACCAGACCGGATTTAGCATATTTTGTTGGTGTCGTTAGCAGATTCATGGAAGCTCCTACTCAGATACGTTGGGGTGCTGTGAAGAAAATATTAAGATACCTGAAAGGCACTGTAGATCTTGGCTGCAAGTATGACAGAGGCACAGAACTAAAACCCTTCTTGCTTGGGTTCAGTGATAGTGATTTTGCTGGAGATGTTGAAGACAGAAAGAGTACGACAGGTGTTGTCTACTTTCTTGGCAACAATCTCGTGACTTGGACTTCACAGAAGCAAAAGATCGTAGCACTTTCTTCGTGTGAAGCTGAGTATGTGGCAGCAGCTGCAGCAGCTTGTCAGGGAGTGTGGTTAAGCCGGCTATTGAGTGATTTGTTGGGAACAAAGGAGATGCCAGTGAAGTTGCTCATGGACAATAAGTCTGCAATTGCCCTGAGTAAGAATCCGGTGCACCATGATAGAAGTAAGCATATTGATACCAGGTTTCATTTTATTCGTGAGTGCGTCGAGGATGGCAAGGTGGAGGTGGATCACATTGGCAATGCTGAGCAGTTGGCTGATATCTTCACCAAGGCATTGGGGCGAGCAAGGTTCATCGACCTGAGGAGGGCTCTTGGCATGGTTAAACTGCAACAAGTTTAGGGGGTGCATTGTTAGCATAGTTAAATTGTTGCATTATTCTTGTATGATACTTTGTTCAATCATCTACATTAGCTAGGCATGGCAGGTAGTGCATGGCTGGTGGCATGCTTGGTCCATGACACAGCCTGGTTGAGACGGTCTGGTCGCGCCACGGTGCGCGCTGCGGCACGTGGTGCACGTCGCGGTGAAACGGCGATGCACACGGCACGTAGCATGGCGCGGGATACGCGGAGGCTTGTTCCGTGATCCCAGGTCATATGCAAATAAAAGGCAAGAGGCCGTATCGGCCGAGGCTGCGATATTCGGCAGCAACAAACCCTAGTCTCGTTGTTCTCATCTGTTATCTCGCCGCGGTCACCGCAGTGACGCCGCCGGTACGTTCTAGTTCGTCGCAGGGCATCGCCTGCTCTAACACGGAATGAGGAGCGGCACGATGGGGTGCAAGCGCATGGTCTCCTTCACGATGGCCTCGAGGTAGGGGAGACGAGCTATGTCCTTCTCGGTGACCCAGCGACCATGGCCGACGACACGGTCGAGCTCCTCGGCGGCCATGGCGAAGATGGAGGGCTTCCTAAGGAGCTCCGAGATGGCCCACTCCACGATGACGGCCGAGCTTTCAGAGCCCCCGACTATGAGGTCTTGGGTGAACGCCTTCACACCGACGCGGCCGATCTGGACCTCGAAGGTGGGGTCGTCGGCGAGCTGCATCAGCACGTCCACCATGTCCCGCGCCACGAAGCTCTCGCCCTCGCGCCGCCGCCGCTAGCCGTGCTCGTCGAGGATGTAGTCTATGAACTCGCTGAACCTCCTCCCGATCCTCTTCATCCGCCGCACGTACCCCTGCAGGTCGAGCCAGTCCAGCCATGGAATCCAGTCGCCGATGTTGAGCACGCCGTTCACCAGCAGCAGCTCGTCCATCATCCACTTGAAGTCGGCGAGGGACGGCACCGGCCCCTCCGCCACGTTCTCGCCGCCGGCGAAGAGCCGCTTGCCCAGCACCATCCGCGTGATCACGTTCATGCTGAGCTTGGACAGGTGGTCCTTGTTGAGCCGCACGGCGGCGCGGCCCGACGCCGACGCCGACGCCGCGAAGAGGCCGCGCACCAGCGAGCGCACCTCGTCGGCGCGGATGTGCTCGAACGACGCGAGGCGGCCGGCGCTGAACAGCTGGGTGGCGCAGATGCGGCGCGCGTGGCGCCAGTACGCGCCGTAGGGCGACCACGTGATGTCGGCGTAGTTGTAGGTGGTGTGCTTGCCGGCGGCCGTCCTGGGGCGGTCCAGGAAGAGCAGGTCGTGGGTCTTGAGGAACAGCTTGGCCATCTCGACCGACGAGCCGATGACGAGGGAGTAGGAGCCGAAGCGGAGGTGCATGAGCTCGCCGTACTTCCTGGAGAGCTCGCGGATGGAGCGGTGCGGGAGCGCGCCGATCAGGTTGAAGTTGCCGATGACTGGCTATGGTGTCGGACCCGGCGGTAGGCGATAAACACGTCCGGGCTCGCCTTTCAGTCTGTGGCGGAGGATCACCATGGCGAGCACCATGGCAAGGCAGGTGAGTAACAGTGGTGGTAGCTCCATTGGGATTGGAAAAGGAGGAGGTGACATCGATTGATCTATGGTTGCCTTGTAATGCATCGGCATGTAATATCTAGCTTGGGAGCTGAACATGCATTGTGCTACTTATAAGCATTATAGGATTGATGCTTCTTTGACTGTGCAAAAAAAAAAAACAAAATGAAGAGCGGCCTTGTCGTGAGGGGTTTCAGGCGTGACAGGCAAGAGCAGAGATTGTAATTTAAGTAACAGCCCAGTCCCAGTCACGTTTTTCCGAACTATCAGTCCTGTCTGATGGTTGGTGGACTGGACGGACCTCAGGGCTCTTGTGAGACATATATCTCCGGATATCTACTGCCAGTTGTCAGGTCTACGTAGACAGCAAATTTAACTTGCATGCATGCAGTTTGATTTTGTTTTCTTGAACGTCATCCAAAAAAGCAACCGAATCTAGTGTAATGTTATCAGAGAAGTAATAATGAAAGAGAGTCACTTTTCGCGTCCCGTGCGCTCTTGCGTTCTTCTGAAATCTGCATTGTTCACCGTGTCTTAGTGATTATCCTTTTTCGAAAAAACATTCGTTGACTCGTTTTTCATTAAAAGGAGTTTAAAATGTTGCAAGGGTAACTGTACTGCTAGCGTGAGTAGCGTAGCGAGTTACCTCGCACGCAGTGCTTAAACAAGCTTAGGCAAACACAAACACAAAGACGATACATGTTTTAGTAATTGTGCAAGAGTAGCTAATTCTAATTGGAGGAAACCAGCAGAAAAGGATAGAACTCCTTTTTTCCTTAAAAAAACACTGTTGCTTGTCGATCGATACCATGAGTTGTGAATAACCCACAGGCATCGAGTAGTACTGTTGCTCTCCTCTGATGCGCCTGTTTTCCCTCTAATACTGTTTCGTCTGCGGAGGATCACAAATTCACAATCTCGAGAACCATGGCAAGGGATCGGAGGTGACTAGCAGAGACGATAGCGCTCCATTGGTGATGGTATTCAAGTTGCTTGTCTTATGAACCAGGTTTCTCAGTCATTCAAACACTATTTTTCTCTCATAACAAATTAATCGGTTTGTTTTGTCATCTAGTTTATTTGCCAGCCGAAAATACGTTATTGACAAGTTGCAACGTGTAACGATAATATGGGATCTAGAGTAGAATTTGGGGAAGAACAGCAGGAATTGGAGGTAGGAAGCACGAAGACGATTCTATTCAGGCATAGTTCAGAGAAATGAGTTCAAAACGTAAAGTTCCCCTCTCCCCACCACTTGGCTTATAACTCGCCGCCGACAGTTACAACAGCTGGTTACAGTTGCACACCCAGGCCCACGGCCCATTCACTCGACTACTAGAGCGGCCCAATGGCCAAAGCCTGCGACAACTTGGTCTTGCCGGATTCTACGCAGCACTTCCTTCAGGGACCTTCCCAGGTCTTGACATTCCCCCCTTCTTGAAAGCCAGCTTGACCCCAAGCTGGAAGATCAGGAAACCGCCTCCGCAAATCACTCACTTCTTCCCAAGTTGTCATGGAAGGGGTACCTGTCGACCAGCGAACTTTTATCTGAGCCAATGTCGCCGCACCCTTCTGAATCACCCGATGCTCCAAAAGATGAACTGGGCTCGCCATTTCCTCAAAGTCCACCGAAACCTGCGATATGTCAGACTCCACCACAGCCGATGGAGGAATGTGCATCTTGAGTTGAGACACATGCACAACTGGGTGAATGCGACAATGTGCCGGAAGATCCAGTCGATAAGCCACTGCTCCCACTTTCTCCAAAATAGAAAAAGGACCAAAGAAGCGAAAGCTGAGCTTGGCATTAGACCGAGGAGCCACTGACGACTGAATGTAAGGTTGCAACTTCAAGTAGACCATATCTCCAACTACAAAAGAGCGCTCACTTCGATGATGATCAGCATGGTATTTCATACGCTGTTGAGCACGCTGCAAATGATGCTTCACCACATCTTCCAATAGCCTCCTTTCAGTAAGCCACTGATCCAAGTCCGGAGCATGAGCAGTGACAGCATTTGATATCCCAAAATGCCGAGGATGATGTCCATATAGAATTTAAAAAGGAGATAAACGCAATGCTGAGTGGAAACTAGTGTTATACCAAAACTCAGCAACTGGCAACCATTTATGCCACTGCTTCGGGCAAGAGTGAACTGCACATCTCAGAAATGTCTCAAGGCATTGATCAAGACGCTCAGTCTGCCCATCTGATTGTGGGTGATAAGATGATGACATCAACAGCTGTGTGTCAGTTAACTTAAAGAGCTCTCGCCAAATAGCACTAGTAAATACTTTGTCCCTATCTAACACAATGAATTCTGGGAGCCCATGTAACTTGTAAACATGCTTCATAAACTCTTGTGCAATCTGTAATGCTGTAAAGGGATGAGCTAAGGGAATAAAGTGGCCATACTTTGTAAACTTGTCAATGATCACCAGAATTGTATCAAACTTCTGAGATTTAGGGAGCCCCTCAATGAAGTCCATGCATATGATTTTCCAAGCTTGATCAGAGATGGGTCATGGCTGAAGTAACCCTAGAGATTTAACATGCTCTACCTTGGCCTGTTGACAAGTCTCACAAGAAGCCGCAAACTCCTGCACTGCTTTCTTGAGTCCAGGCCAATGAAACAATTGCTTAATTCTATAATAGGTAGCTTGGACTCCAGAATGCCCACCTATACCAGATTGATGCACAGCTTGTAACACATGTTGCTGAGCCACCACATTATCTCCAAGCCACACCTTGCCCTTGTACCTGATCAACCCATCCACATAAGAGTAATCCTGAACACTAGAATTAGCAGTCTGAATCTTAGAGATCAGTTCCTGAGCTGTGTCATTTTCAACATAGCCAGCTTTAACTCTCTCCACACAATCTGGATACACCCCACTGATGACCATTACTGGTGCTACTGATACACATCTGGATAAGGCATCTGCTGCCTGATTATGAGCACCCTATTTGTATACTATCTTAAATTGTAGATCCATCAGCTTTAATAATGCTTTCTGTTGTAACTTCATTTGAATCCTTTGCTCAGATAAGTGTAACAAACTTTTATGGTCAGTTCTGATCACAAATTCTTTTTGCTGCAAATATGGGCGCCACTTCTCCACAACCAACAGGATAGCCATACACTTCTTTTCATAGGTGGACAACCCAACATTCTTCCCAGACACTGCCTTACTAAGATAGGCTACAGGATGACCCTCCTGCATCAGAACAGCCCCAAAACCTAGGTCGCTAGCATCAGTTTCTAAAATAAATTGTTTACTGAAATCTGGGATAGCCAATACAGGAGCTTGCACAAGGGCTTGTTTTAGTTGCTGAAATGCTGTTTCAGTGACAGTAGTCCATAGAAAGGGCACCCCCTTCCTCAAGAGATCAGATAGAGGTTTACTGATAATGCCATAGTGCCTTATGAATTTCCTGTAATACCCAGACAAACCAAGGAAGCCCCTGAGATCCTTTAGGTTTCTAGGCTGAGGCCACTGTTGGACTGCCACAATTTTGGAAGGTTCAGTTGCAACCCCTTGACCAGAAATGCAATGTCCCAAATACTCAACTGAGGACTGCCCAAAGGAACACTTGGAGAGCTTGATAAAGAATTGATGCTGTCTCAGGATCTGAAAAACTTTCTCTAATAACTGCAAATGCTCATCCCAAGTCTTGGAATATATGAGTATGTCATCCATAAACACCAGCACTCCTTTCCTCAATAGAGCAGCAAAAATGACATTCATGATCCCTTAAAATGTTGCTGGGGCATTGGTCAACCCAAAAGGCATCACCAGAAATTCATATAAGCTATTATGAGTCTTGAAGGCAGTTTTATGGGTATCAGCTGGAGTAATGCAAATCTGATGATATCCAGCCCTAAAATCCAGCTTGGTAAACAACTGAGCTCCTGCTAACTCATCAATCAATTCTTCAACAATTGGCATAGGGTGCTTATTCTTCACTGTTTGAGCATTCAACTGTCTGTAATCCACACAGAACCTCTAACTCCCATCTTTCTTCCTGACTAGCAGGACTGGTGAAGCATAAGAGCTCTCACTAGGCTTAATAATGCCATTCTGTAACATATCAGCCAACTGCTGCTCAATCTCATACTTCTGGGATGGTGAATACCTATAGGGCCTTACATTCACTGGCTGGGCACCAGGTATTAACTGAATATGATGATCAAATTGCCTCTGTGGTGGTAAGGATTTAGGCTCACCGAACAAATCTTCATAAGTATCCATGATGCTCTGAATGTCTAGAGGAATGATGGGACTAGTCTGACCTTCCAGAGAACCAACTATCTGAGGAACCCCTGACTCAACTTCAGCTGGTGAATTCAGTTTGACTTGCACACAATGGGTCACAGCCTTCTTATTCACCAACCCTTTCAAACCACTACTGCTGAGAGAAGTAAGTTGTGCAGACTCAGGAGACAACCCTTTTAAGATGACATACTGTCCATGAAGAGTAAACCTCATCACCTTCCTGGCCCAGTGCACCCACATGGGACTGCACTCCTCCAACCAGTCTTGTCCCAGTATCATATCAAAACATTTCAGGGGTAAGATGCCCACTGTGGAAACAAAATCATAGCCCTGAGCAGTCCACTGCAGATTCTCAATCTTTTGTGAGCATGTCATTGGCCCCCCATCTGCTGCTACAAAGTGAGATACCTGACATTGAACAGGTTTATAAGGAATGTGGTCAGCCAACTGTTGACTGATGAAAGTGCCAACACTCCCTGAGTCCACTAGAATCAATGTCTCAGTCTTGCCAATTTTACCACACAACCGGTGTTTTTAAGCGATCGACCTTGTCTCATCAATATCGTCAGTGCAGTTCTCTTCTGCGAGCTCAGTTACTGGGTCATCACACTGCAAGGCATCCCAGAGTTCCTCCACCACATGAATAGGAACATTTGGAAGGCATCTATGGGCTCGACCCCACTTCTGTCCACACTTGAAACAAAGCCCATTTTCCTTTCTATGTTCTCTCAATGCAGATAGCTTGTCCTCAGGCTTCTTATCCTCAAGTTTCTATCCATTCAGTTTTCCTTTCTCTCCTTCAGTGATCCTTGCCTTCTCTCCTGATATCTTCCAGGAGATTTTGAATGGATCTCTGCCTGCCTTAGATCTTGCCTGAGCTAATTCTTCTTCCTGAATGAGAGCCAGCGCACTAGCAGTGTCCACATCCTTTGGCTGGTGCAGCACGATCACCGATCAAATATCCTCCCTCAGCCCAGTCACAAAGTGATTCACTAGATACGTGTCATCATAGGAGTTGTTGTACAAGCATGATCCCTTGTACCAACTTCTCAAATTCGGCATGATAGTCCTGAACCGACCCTTTCTGCCTCAACGCCTCGAACTGCCTCAGCAATATTTGATACTGGTTTTTGTCAAACTTCTCTAAAACTAATTCACAGAGCTAGTGCCAATCAACAATCCTCCCCTCCTCTGCACTGCTTGAAGCCAATTCGCTGCCGCACCCTTGAAGTTCAACTCTGCAAATCGGGTCTTCAAGGAAGGATGGACAGCATACACCTAGAAGAATACCTCGCATTGATCCCGCCACAGGCGAGGGAATTCACCATCAAACTTCGCAAATGGCATCTTAGGAAATGGAGGAGAGCGAAAGTGGTTCTCATCCGGAGGAACAAATGCAGGGGAGGGTTTGGTTCAGGAAGCATACCCTTGCTGAAGTCCTGCGGCCAGGGTCCGAGGATCCCGCCGCAGTGTCCGCCGGGCCCTTTGGGCAGCTCCTCGTCCCTCGCAGGTGAGCACGAGGATGAACCCGGAGCGAGGTTGAGGTCGACCCGCTTCATGCCAGGCGCAGTGTACACCGCATGAGCCGCGATCGGAGTCTTCGCCATGTGCGCCTCCCACGAATCCATCCTTGACGCCGCCAGATCAACCCGCTTGGTCACGGCCTCCAGCGATGCTGCCGTTCCCGCCGCCTTCTCGCGCAATTCATCAAGCACCTCATCCGCGCTTGATTGCCAGGTTCCTATCGCATTCAGCGAGTCCAGCGAACTCTGCATCATGGTTTGAAAACCCGTGAACTGCTTCATCGTCTTCTCAAACTGGGTTGCCAACTCGTCCACCGTCTTCGCCATGTCCCGGGCTGCAGCTTGCTTGGCCCACGCCGGCGCCAGATCAACTGCCCCGAAGTTCTCTCACCGACCCGTTCAACCTCGGCATGGACCTACGGATTCGCTAGAACAACACCGAGGTGTCGCAGCAATTCCAGCCGTCGGGGATTACGAACGCGATCGAGGCGATCAAACTCAGCGGCTTTGATACCAATTGTAACGATAATTTGGGATCTGGAGTAGAATTTGGGGAAGAACAGCAGGAATTGGAGGTAGGAAGCACGAAGACGATTCTATTCAGGCATAGTTCAGAGAAATGAGTTCAAAAACGTAAAGTTCCCCTCTCCCCACCGCTCGGCTTATAACTCGCCGGCGGCAGTTACAACAGTTGGTTACAGCTGCACACCCAGGCCCACGGCCCATTCACTCGACTACTAGAGCGGCCCAATGGCCAAAGCCTGCGACAACTTGGTCTTGCCGGATTCTACACAGCGCTTACTTCAGGGACCTTCCCAGGTCTTGACAAAACGCATGGGGAATATTCGTGGTTTACATTTTGTGCTACTTAAAAAAAAAACTGTGCAAAATTGGACAGCGACTGTTGAGGGTTTCAAACGTATGATAACGTAGTATTATTAGTGAGTTGGTGTACTTGACCTCCCGTCTTGTCTCAAATGGGTCCTGTATTTATCTTGGACTTTTGCACACGCTAATTATTTCTACACAAGTAGTACAGTCTTGTGTTGTGCATGGTTCCTACAAAAATGTATTTGTGTGGGATCTCGATGCATGAGTTGTTAACTCGTTAACGTCAAGTACGTGTATGACAGCTCTTTTCCATGACGCAAGTTGTTCCTTAATTTGCTTCGGAGTATCATCACCAAGGGCCTACGGGTACTACTGCATGCAGTAATTTAGAACGACAGATGACGACAGGAACCTACTACAATACAGCTACTCTTGTCTCACTTAGTATTTATTTATTTTCTATTTTTTAAAAAAACAAGACAGGAGCTTTATCGCTCAATTAAGATGAAAGAACTTTACATGCAAGAGGGTTAGCCTAACGAGATGCAAATAGGGGACGAGGTGCTAACAAACTCGCATAATGCAGCTGAGCACAAACACGGCACACTGCCATGGATTATCATTATCAAGCATGAAAGCAAGGCTACCACCAGGGACGAATCTAGAAAAATATTTAGGAGGGGCTTCTTTAACCTATAGACGGCATCAGCCTTTCCTCAAGTGCATCCATGGAAAAAATTCTAGCAAGGGCTTAGAGGGGGCTCCATGGATCCATCGGCCATAAGGGGGGCTAGAGCCCCACCCGCCTCGGTGCTAAATCTGTCTCTGGCTACCACTATCTCTAACTTCACATGGAAGACCACCCATTGACGGGCCCAAAGCAAACAACCTTAGTTGGTCAACGTTGCCAAGCTCAAACCCCCTTAAGAGCCACTCCTACTTCCAATTACAAACCCACGCCTTGCCTCCGATGGTTGCAACCCCTTAGAAGAGCTCCAACCTTTGATGAAGGAGGGCATATCTCATGTTATCGCTGCTAAGCCACGTCCTCAACACAGTAGCTTTGACATCATGTTACGAACCCTGCTCCATGCATCAACCATGCACCGAGAAGCAAAGTGTAGCCGAAGGAAACATTCAATCCACAACTACAATCCAAATGTAACGCCTTTAGGAAGGGAGCGACACTGATGGCACCACTGTCACACGTCAGACAGGGTTTTCACCCTTGGATGACAGTGTTAAAGGGAAAGCACACCCCCCCCACGTAAACACCGCCCCACAAAGGTCGCCGCCAAGGCTTTCGCCCAACCAGCACCGCATCACCGCTGTCCTACTGCCCTAGAAGCCCTTTCAGAGGGACTTTGACGCATCAGATGCATGTAGCAACCGCAAAGCTGCATCAGCCACCACCCTCTCCAACCGGGCCAAGTAGAGTCGGACTTAACTCTGCCGCTCACGGAACAGCAACGCACATCGAGGCCGTCATTGACCATCGCCGCCAGCACTGGCACCCACCGTCGTCATTGTCAACCTTGCCGCCATCAACCATGAGGTACGCGCCCTTACCACCAAGAGAGGCACCCCATGCCCTAGAGGCACCAGATCCAGCTGCCAGGTTGCGAACCTAGCACACTAAGCTGACACTGATGTCTCCATCTTGACCATTGCCTCAAGCATCATCCTCTGCTGGCCTGTCAAACCGCCAGCGGCTGCCACGAGCAGGCAGGCCTGGCTAGGCCGACTGCCGCCGCAGCCGTCTTGGCCACCGTCGTTGCACCAACCTAGTCTGTGAGGGAGGGGATTGGTGAAGGAGAGGAAGGAGCACACCCCTGGCACCCATAGGAGCCCGGACTGGGAAGGCCAGATCCAGCAGCCAGGGGCCAAATACGGCCACCTGGGAACCTCAATTAGTCAATTTCTTTTATAGAGACCGTGTCACTGTTAAAAACAATTTCTTTAATTACGTTCTTTTAGAAACCTCAACGGAGAACCTAGTAGTTTTCTAAAAAAAAAAAAAAAAAAGAGTAGCTAGTAGCGGGGTGCCCAAACAACGCTTGCGCCTGCCGAAGGGGTGCCCGCACCACGAAAATCTCCCATTACAAAACTGAGCGGCTGTGCGCTGGGCCACAATCTGAGCTCCGCATCATCGCACCATGCTCACAAGTCACAACCACTAGAATGACAAGCAGATATGAGAAATAGGTGTGGACACGCACGAGTCACCTGGCTTCTGCCTTGCAGGCTCACTCTTTCCGGCAGGAGATACTACTATGCTCTCATCCCAGCATCCTACGGCGGTTTCAGGGTTTCTGCCAAAAAAAAAAAAAAAAAAAAAAAAAAAAAAAACCTCCCATTTCAACATCAAGCCCAGCTGTTATTCTGTTTCAATGCATGTTCAACTATTACCACCATACAGGTACAGTTTACTGTCTACATGACTGAAAAAGCAGAACACTCATGGAATCACACTAAAAACGATATCCAGTAGGAAGTATAGAGAATCTAAGAACCCATCCAGAATCATCTGAGGCAACTCAGGAGTTACTCAGTAGAGGGAATAAGGAACTTGAGGAAGGGTTCAGCCTTGGGAGCGATGGATCTCACGTCCTCAAAACTGGCCATTTCAAAATCCTCGTACTGGAAGCCAGGGGCACAGGTGCAGCCAACAAGGGAGTAATGCAGCTCGGGGTCCCTCTTTCGAGATTTGACAAGAACGCTGCCATCAGATGCGAAAGACTCAACGTCTAGTGTGGGGAAGGAGCCAAACCACACGTTTGGCGGCACGGTATACTGGGGGCGCTGGCCAGCCTCAAGGTGTGGACCAATGACCGTAAGGTCAATGTGACCATCGTCGTGAAGCTCAAAGACCTAAGACAAACACAGACTAGCAGTATTAGATCAAGCGTGCCAACTAGTTGCCTATTGCTTTAGGCATGGGATAGCAAGAAGGTAGCTCAATGATGTCAATCAAATAAATGGTGCTAACCGTGAGAGGTTCTCCCTTGTAGAAGTGCCAGGTTTCAGCACAGGGAATGCGGTGGAGGCGTGAAACACTCCCTGCAGGAAGTAAGAAGTAGATTGCAGTGCTAACAGCACGGTCAACCTTGTCTGCAGCATACAAAGGGGATATTAGTGGCATGTAAAACTACATCAGCTTGATTTCATATTCATGTAAGATCTAGTTTACCACTCATTCAATGTCTAACATTGCATTCACAAATTCAATTTCATGGTATGCTGACAATAACTGGTCTCCAAAGAAAAGACTCGCTCACCTAGTAATACCATCAATTAATAATCACCTACACCTTTAACACTAATTACTGGGAGTGAAAGGGCAAGCTTCTAGAACAGATATTCCAATTTAACATAGGGGAAGCCTAATCATATTTGTTGTCTAAACTCTTAAGTAATGAAGGCTAGTATCAATCTGAAATAATCATCAACCACACTTTAACACTGAATACAGCGATCAAGGGGGCAGGCATCTTGGACAGACATTCCAATCTACCACAGGGAAACCCTAATCCTTTTATCTAAACTCTAAATAATGAAAGTATAAATCTGAAATGGATGTACACTGAATTTCTTCATCCTTGACAGAGCAGAAACAGAGAAGCAATAAACAATTTCCATACTGATGCTTGAAAATGTGCAGTATTCTTAAAATTTGCAGTGGTTTCAGATGGTGGTCATACCATCCTGCTTTGGCTGATACAAACATCTCAATCACTGCATGTTCCGTTACAAATCGTACAAGGAGCAGAGGAAACAGAATGCTACCATCTTCAGAGAGAAGCTGCTGACAAGGTCACAAGGATTCATGTCACACATTACAAGATGTGTGCCAGATGTATGTGACATGAAAACAAAAAAGGTTCCACTCCTAGTCTGTAGATCAAAGACAGCTACTATACTTAAGCAAGGATGCAAGGTCATTATCACAGACATGGACCAAATTTTAATTTTTTCACACTCCATGAATGATGATAAATACAAAATTTATGCTGCCCATTTGAAACTTCAATTCTCAAAGGACTTATTCAGTCCAATGTTTGTATGCGGTCATCAATTTTAGAAGTATCCAACCTTTGTGCCCTTACGTTATCCGGAAACTGAAAGCAGTGTTTTAAAGGCGGTTAAGCGTCCAGGCGAGTGCTGGGTGCGCCTGGACGCCTAGGCGCCGCCTAGGCAGCAAGGCGCCACTGTTTTCCAAGGCGAACTGGGTACGCCTAGATGCCTAGGCAATGCCTTTAAAACATTGACTGAAAGATACCCTATGGCTTTTTTTTCACAAGGAAGGCCAATAGAGGGGCCTCCCGGTGCCAAAGCCAGGATTGAACCTGGGTCGCCAGCTTGAGGGCTGGCATGAAGGAGCCACTCGGACTCACCAGAGATAATTTGGGATGATATTACTTGCCTTTTTTGTGCTGAGAACGAAACTATTAATTATCTGTATTTTAATTGTTGTGTGGCTAAGAGAATTTACCTTTATATTTCTGGGATAAGTGGTAAACAGGCAGGAGCTGACTTTGAGTCAGTAGCAAGGTGGCTGGTTAACAATTAGAAAACTTGCTGTTTTGAACACATTCTGTGCAGCAACTTCTGTGGACAATACGGAAACTAAGAAATAACTTGTTCCCACACGTCCAGGTATAATGGAAAACCTCGAATCTAGATCTCTTTGGTGTACCAATCCAGTTCCAACGTTATCAGGGTTATTAGCGGGAAGAATGCAGGAGAAGCGCTGATGAGTGATGAACAAGATTGCCCTTGAGCGCATGGTACAATTTCTCGCCTGGAAGGAAAAGGGCACAATTGGAAGTAGCAGGCCCGGACTCAGCTGTAGCATCATGTCATGGGACTCCAAAGCTGTGACAATTTCAGGAGGAATGGGCGGTAGAACAAGGGGAGCTACACGTGCAGCAAAGGCGCATCAGTCTGGTAGCGTAGCTTTACAAGTAGGCTTAAGTTCTAGCAGTGCTATGCTAAGTCTGTTGTTGGCTATGGTAGTAAGGTAGTTCGCAAGTCTTACCTCTTGAGAGCAATGACTCTTAACTAAACTGTTTGTTTTGTTCACCTGAATTAAACGGGGGAACCTCTTCGCTAGAAAATAAGCAAATTGCTCTGCCGTCACACATAAAACTGACAGACTTATCTACCAGGAATTTGAACTTTGTAGGACCGCACTAATTTCAAAAAAAAAAAAAAAAAAACAGTCAAGTGGTATCAAATACACGAGCGCAAACAGAAGACGAGAGAAATCTCGTCTCAATCCTGTCTGATCGCAGACTAGCCTGTGCAAATAATACCTCATGCGTCGAGAAATTAAAGTCATAGTATAATCAAACGATACGGTGATACGGGCGAATCGCGGGTATACGTACAGTGGGGCGGGAGCTGGGAGGTGGTGAGCATGACGGAGCCGTCGCGGAAGGTCTCGGCGTAGAAGCCGCCCTCCGGGTGCGGCTTCAGATCCAGCAGCGCCGCCACCTCCGACGCCTTCATCTCCTCCGAGGCCATCTGCGAGCTTCTTCGGCGACGGACCCTCACCCTAGATCCGGTCGACCGGCGCCGTGCCCTGCTCGCCGCGGACTTGTCGGATTTTCCGCGGAGGATTTGAATGATCGGCTCGTCGGATTCAACTTCCAAGCAGTGTGAAGGTGCAGCAACTTCAGCTTCCGCCTGTGCGACCGTGTTTCTTTAGCCCGGCTGCGGCTGGAACGTGGCGGTTGGTGTGTGGTGACTCGCCGGTGGAGGCCAACGCCGGTCAACTCGATTTGGTGTTGAAACTTGAAATACTTTGCTCTTTAGAGCAATATATACAAAAGCATATCCCCTAAAAAACTAAAAAAATCATATAGAGTTTTTTATTAAAAAAATATAAAAATTCAGATCTCTGAATTGGCTCTCCAAACTACCGTTCGGCAAAACTTATAAGTCAACTGAACCAAAACACTATAAAAAAAATAGCTAATTTTTTTTTAAAAAAAATTACTATCGAATTATAAGCTGAAACTCTTTTTAAGTCACCTCTACTAAGAGGCACTTTAGTTTTTTTTTCTGCAAGGTGAGACATTTGTTTTACATCTTTCAATTTGATCCAAATAGCCGTAAAACTAGGCTGTCTATTTTGGATGATAACTTGTTTTGCTCATCGCAGCAGCAGTGTCAAATATAGACTATTGTCGTTTCAAAAAAAAATATATACTAGTAGACTATTGTTATGTACAGTTTTTTGTGTGCCAAGGAAGAGCAACATGTCTGTCTTGTACGCATGAGACAACAGCACGATACGTACGCATGGACGCCGCCGGGCTAAACCCGCTGAGGTGTTGATCGCTCAAGCTGTTGCGACCTGACATGACACCGGTCTGAATCATTCGTTTTCCCCGAGTCCAACTTTTCGAGGCTGGCGGCGTTAGAGAAAATGGCCACGAAAAGCCAAGCAAAACCCAGCCATTTTCCTCTCATTCACACAGGCGGGCATTACAACAGATTAGTTCGGCAGAACAGAAATGCCAGAAATAATCCACCAATCAATCATTGAGCAGCGCAAGCACAGAAACACGGCAACGGGCGCCACATGACCATGATTGATGATTCTAGTGTAGCTCCGGAACAGTGAGCGGTCACGTTGTCCCCTGATTAATATGCCAGTATTTTATTTTCGGAGAATATCCCCATTATCGGCGAATTATTCGGTGGTTAAGCTTGATTGAGTTTATTCAAATGGGATTATGTAATAATTATGCAGTCTACAGTGACGAAAAGAAAAAGAACTAAACAAGAAAGCACGAACGGTTGACCTTCTGGAGCATGACTGCAAACGGGGCTTGACGCCTGAAACAGCATCAGGATAACTGAGTTGAAACATGAATTTCAGCATTTACAGCGACAAACCATAAAAGATCGATAGAGCTCAAAATTTGCTTGGCCTGAGACAGTTCGTACATTTCAAAGTTGAAACATGAAATTCAGTATATACAGCTCACTATTAACAGGAAGAAAAGAAAATTGAAGTTGGATGGAGAGTCAACAGCTACGCTAGCCTGTTAACACATTAAGATTATTGACTATTCAGTGCCCATGTAGTGTTCATATGCAGAATTTTTCTAAAAACAGAGGAAGCGTAAAAATAAGAATACAAAAAGTATAGATTATGGACTCACGAGCCATATCTGATGGCAAATCAAACTGCTGCCATCAGACTTCGCAGAAGAAAAATGCAGACACCAAGCAGGTGTAAGTCTACAGGAATACTGGATAGAAACCTAAGTCCCAGCACTACATAATGCAAATGGAAGGGTTGGCTAGGTTGGCAGGTAGAACATCTAGACACTGAGATTAGGGCCTTGTTTAGATGGTGAGAGGAGAGATTGAAAAGTCCTAGAGCACTTCGTTTTTATTTGGTAAATATTGTTCAATCGTGGCCCAACTAGGCTCAAAAGATTCGCCTCGTGATTTACAACCAAACTATGGCAAATCATTTGTGAGAGGAGAGAGATTGAAAAAAGTCCTGTAGCATTTCGTTTGTATGTGGTAAATATTGTCCAATCGTGGCCCAATTAGGCTCAAAAGATTCGATCTCGTGATTTACAACCAAACTGTGCAATTAGTTATTTTTATTTATATTTAATGCTCTTTATATGCGGGTATAAATTGATGTGATGGAGAGAGAGTGGAAAAACTTGCAAGTTACAGGTGTATCTAAACAAGGCCTAGGTAGACAACTAGACGCTGAGATTATAGCTATAAAAAAAATGGTATGCATACGAAAATGGCAAAGGATGCATATGAATGACGACCAGTTTGAATCAAAACATATGATGGCAAATCTTTCATCTTACATTGTTACATTCTTCAAAAGATCACGAACATTATACTTACACAACAAAAAAAGGCAATCAGCTGGTACTGCATCAAATTTTATGTTCTCGACAGGTTACACATGTAGCACATAACACTTAACCTCCGATTTAATAGTATTATTTATTACATCATAGGCAATGCAAGATCATGTGATTCCAGAACATATACAGCAACAGTATGAATAGACTATTTTCAGTTACACACATTGGCACATCAATATTGTGCATTTATCAAAAAACAATATAAACATAAAGATAGGGGTGTTAACACATTTCCTTCTACAGATGTCTTATACCTGATAACAACAAAAACCAGCTTATGCAAATTCATGGCATGAGTTTTTATCGCATACCTGTAGAAGGAAATGGAGAGTGCAGTAGAGTAATTTCTTATACATGATAAAAACAGCACAAAACAAGCTAATACGAATTCATGGCATGCAGTTTTTATTTTTGGAACAAGTACACATGTTTTTCAAACAAGAACCATGGCAAGCATGACATTTAGACTTGTCATATTCTTCTTTTTATTCCCTTATTAGCTTTTAAATCCATGAGACCATGATGCATCTCGAAAGAAAAGGGGCAAAACAAAATGATTTGGACATAAGACCTCTGTAGCTTTTTCTCAGTATTTTTTTGTACTATCAACCAATCAGGGTCAAGGACCGCAAAATCAACTAGTAAAAAGGGGCCTTCCAAAAGGACAGCACCCCAAAGTGATTTGTCCAGGGAAAATAATCATATAATTAAAATTTGAAACATTCCTGCTAAATAGCATCTATTTTCTAACTTTTTTTTTCTTTCGAAAACACAGGAGAGCTGTGTTACGGTGTATTATTAGAGAGATGAAGAGGGGAGGGGGGAGAGCAACAGGATCCTCACTCATACAGGGACCAAATATGAGTGAGGCATTCATTTTAGTATATGATCAGTAAGTTAGAAAATGGATGCACTCAACCAAGCACAGGTTCTGACACATTCAATTTCTAACTTAATAATCATATACTAAAATATTAACAGTTTAAATCTAATGTTGGAATCAACAATGCCACTTTAGCATTTCATCTGTATATGAGTTCCAACAGCTGAAAAGAACTATGCCATGGAGAAGACTTGAAATTTTCTTTTGAATTTGTAACAACATGATATTATCATATTACAAAATCATGTGGTACATGAAAATCATATAAATCTTTTTACATCTAATCCACAAAGCATAGACCCTTTGGATAAATTAATTGTTAACAACGAAAAGGGCAATAAAAGCTGGTGTAAAACAGGGTCAGAAATGCCATGAGTTCCAACTATCCAACATTACTGAAAGAATTTCCTATATGGACATGCTAATTGCAAAATTTATATAATAATAGTGTACCAAATGAACAGCTTCTCTTACAGAGTAGGAACCATGGGCCGATTGACAGCTTCAGAAAGATCCCAAAATGTATTCATATTTTCCTCTGATTGAAGATCACCAAATTTATACTCACATATATCAGGACAGCAGAAATCAAGCCCAAATGCCAGCACCAGCTTCCTTGTGAAGAATAAAAGAATAAATAGCAACATCAGCTAGTTGAATACCTGAGGTACAAGTCCTTCATCCATGTGATCTCCTCCTGTTATGTGGGGAAGGAGGAACACCCTCAAAGAAATCACCCACAGCTATTTCAAGGTCCTCAACAGAGTACTTAATGTACAGCTCTGGATGCTTCCCATTCTCTATATGATGTCGAAACCTTCCAAGGAATGACCGGTATGCTGGCAGCAGCTTCTCAGCAATTGAGATCCTGAGCTCCTCCCTCAACTGGCTGTCTGGCACACACCACCCCGACTGCACCCTATGCGCATCCTCAAATGCAGCATTGAAGGACTTGAACCGCTCCCGCAGCGCCGACTTGGATATCCCTGACGAAAAGCCACCACTTACATGGAGCCCCTCATCACGCAAACAATTCAAGATCTTCAGCCATGAGGTGCGCTGGTAGTTTGTGGCCGCCACTGTGAACTTGCCAGTAAGCCGTTTCAAGTAATCATCACCGATCATGCCCCAGAGATCCGGCGAATCTTTCACCTTGTGTACAATGTAGTGTACATTGTTCATCATGAACAGATGCGAGAGAGCTGGATCCTTGTAGAGCGCCGCCTTGCCCTCCAGGTTGTGTTCAAGAACAACAATGATCCAGACAATGTGAGAGGCAAGTGGTAACTGGTTCTCAAGCTCAGGGAGCTCGAGGTCGGCCAAGGACGGCGCGAGCTCATTGCCCTCAGCAGAAAGACGAGCGCTAGCTGATGGGCGCGATATGATCAGCTCGGAGAGCGTGACCTTGTAGTCGCAAATGAGGCTGCTGTAGTTCATCACGTACCGAGTGAGCGGGTGGATGGTACCGCCGGGAACCGGGCTCTTGGGCGGGTCGCGGAGCACGGCGTTCTCGAACTCCGAGAGTATCCCTCTGACGGCATCAGCAAGGCGCGAGCGGATCTCAACGGCCTGCACGTATATGGACTCGGCGACCTTGGAGGCGGCGAAGATGTCGGAGACGTCGGGGAGGAGGTCCGAGAGCGCGTCGTGGAGGTCTATGATCTTGAAGAGCTTCTCAGGGGAGCGGCGGCCGATGCTGATGGCCTCGGCGAAGCCGAAGAGCTGCAGCGCGGCGCCCTTGACGGCCTCGGCGAAGGGGGTGTCGTGCGTGGCGGGCGCCGAGGCGGCGGAGATGGTGGCGCTGGAGATGGGAAGGTCGTGGAAGATGTGGAAGCAGAGGCGGCGCTCGCTGGCGAAGACGCCGCGGACGGCGGCGCGGGCGGCGCGGATCCACCGGCGGATCTTGGCCTCGAGCGCGTCCCACTCGAGGCGCTGGACGTCGCCGATGCTGAGGCGCTCGACGCCGAGGCGGCGCAGGGAGGCGTCGACGGCGGGCTTGCGGACGGAGGCGTACACCTGCGCGCACTCGCGGCCGTACCCGGCGGCGGCCATGCGGGAGGCGATGGCGCGGAGGTCGGCGACGGCGTCGTCGGGCAGCAGGTCGATCTCGCGGATGCTCCGGAGCGAGCGGTAGGCGGTGCTGCGGCGGCCGATGGAGGAGGACACGGAGTCGTCCTCGTCGGCGCCGCCGGAGCCGGCGCCGGCGGTGGGGAGGTCGGCGGAGGAGGCGGAGTTGGAGCGGTCGCTGCTGATGGAGAGCGAGCTGAGGTCGGCGAGCGCCTCGATCTCGAGGTCGAGCGCGCGCGACGACAGCACGTGGCGGAACTCGTCCTCGAGCCGCGCCATGGCGACCTGCACGGCGCCGGTCCCCGACGCCGAGGACGAGGACGAGGAGAGGCGGCGCGGGCTGCCGACGGCGGCGGGCGACGGCGGCGCGAGGCGGCGCAGGTCGTCGACGGCGCGGAGGAAGCGGTCGGCCTCGGCACGGTCGCCGCCGCCGTCGAACAGCATCGGCTCGTCGCCCGCCGAGGCCGAGTCCCACCGCATCACCACCCGCTCCGCCGCCTCCAGCTCCGCGGCCGATCCGTCCAATCCGTCCATGGCTGGCAGGTTGGGTTGACTCCTCGCCTCCACCACCACCTCCTCTCTTCCTCTTCCTCTTCCTCTTCCCCTTCCTCGATCCGAAGCTGGCCTGGCTGGCTGGCTGGCTGGCTCTGCCGCGGCGGCGCGAATCCGGGAAGCCGCACGTGTGGGCGTGCGCGATGGCGCACGGGGCAGGGGCAGAGGGGAAGTGATATAGAAGTGGAGGCGAGTAGGCTGAGGAGGCGAGGCGAGCTGGCACCACTCTGTGCTGCTGCTGCTCGTGCTCAGCTCACAGCTCCTCCGGTCGCGCCGTCGCGCGTCCGCTTCGTTTCTGCGTGCTCTGCTCGCGGTGATTATGAACTTCTTTTTGTTTGGACTCGCGACGACCAAGGAGCGAGAGCCACGAGCCACACGACCTTTCTTTTCTTTTCTTCTCTTCTCTTTTCTTTTCTTCTCCTCTCTTTTCTTTTATCCAAAACAGCCATACTTCTTTATAGTAGTGTAGCAAAAAACGCAATTTCACCAATAATACTATATATGATGCGTTAATATGTGTTATACTGAATAAGTATAAATTTACAGTATATCTATTTGAGTTTTATATATTAATAATGCTTTTATAAATTTATTTAAAGTTAAGATAGTGACTGTAAAATTATGTTTTTTAGGATGAAGGTAGTACAAGACATAATATGGATTATTTATGGAATATGACTATACGAAGAACCTTGACCACCATTTATGTGTCCTGAAGAAAAAAGTCATCACCATTTGCCCTATAACCAAAGCCTGTGAAGTATGCTTCTAGAAGATAGCTCATTTACGAAGCCAATGGATAATCAAACATACCACTTGCATTGGAGAATAACACTTTTTTAAGTACCAAATCGTTTTTGCATAATTAAAGCAACCAACAAGTAGCTACCGCTCCTAGCAAAACTAAAGGTTTTTAAAATGAAACGTCTAAAGCTAACTCCCAAGCATGAGGAACATGAGCGGAGCCTGAGCAAAAATTCAGGGGGGAGGGGGCACCAATTTGCCAATGGAAACCATATTTACACAGACTAACAACGGGCTTGCAGGCTATTGGGTGTCGGGGAAAAGGGGCTCAGGGATGTCCCTCACCGGTGGCCAGCCGAAGTATGCTTCTGCATATGCTTGTGGTTTATGGAGTGGAGCCAATGGACCATCAAAAGACTCTCCAAGAGATGGAAAAGCGGAGGATAGAAAGTACCAAATCGTTTTGTTACAACCTATGGTGACTTAGATGAGTAGCTAGTCTCGTAGGAAAACTAAAGGTTTTTGGGATCCTCGTAAACGTCTATAAAGGCTAAATAGCCTATAGAGTGAGGAAAAATTACTCAAGCAGGAGCAAAAATTCAGGGGCCATGGCCACATATGGCCCCCAATGGAGCCCCCATAGTTGATGACCAATACCGGGCCCGTCGATGGCCTATTGAGGTGGGTGTCGGGGTTAGGGCCCCCACAAAAGCATGGGCCCCCACCTCGCATCCCTCGGCCCTAGTACAGATCGATTGCATATCAAAACGTGGTCTATGGGGTGGCAGCACCACCACGCGTCCCCTCTAACTCCCATCCTCTCATCGAGATGAGAACCAGCGGAGGAAGAAGACTCTTCTTCATGAACGGCGACTTATTCCAACCTATGGTGACTTAGATGAATCGTACTTCTCGTGGAGAACACCGCTTTGGGAACACATGAACAACGTTGGACCCTATATTAGGCAGAAATAGGAATCATGTACCGGCAAATTGTGAACCATTAAAAAAAATTAGGGCCCCAATATGCATTTCGAACCGGGGCCCAAAATAGCTGGAGACGGCCGTGAGGAATACTATGAGGTTGAGGAAGACCAAACACAATGTTTATGCATCCTAAAATCACACGGATAAAACAACATTCAAAGAAAAGTTGTTTAATTGTCTTATTTTTCCCCCATGTTGCCTCCCTCTTAGGCGCCGGAACGTTCAGGCGACGTGACAACAAGTAAAGTATGTGGCTGTGAGCTGTTACTATATATTGCACACAAGAGAATACTAGCAAATCCCTTTTTTCCCCAACAAAAGTAGCACTTTTCACTGTCATGCTGCAAAAAGTGAGATGTGTGTTAGATGAAAGTATTGAGTTACATGTACTAATCGGTTTAACAACAAAATTAAGCTGACGAGGAAGATGAATAATTCGCTTTATTTTATTTTGACGAAGAGGACCATTTTACTCTCACAGCATCATGCCTTATATACATTGGAGTTGGAGTAGAATTTTGCTCAACCGATGATCGATCATACTACGTCAGCAACGCCTTTGGAATTTGGATGGTAGCTAGAGCAGTGTAGACACACTCTGTGTTGTATGGATCTCATCTCAGACGTCACTCCGATTACCAGCCATGGGATTCAGGTCCAGGCCGGCAGCCCGCAGGCCCGGTGCGATGAATCGAGGTGGTTTGGCCGCCCAAGGCTTTGGTTAGCGGCATAGTTTATTGGCGCGACAGTGAGATCGGCGTACGCTCTCGTGCTTGCTTGCATAGTTGCATGCCTGCCCCAGCGGTCCAGCACTACTCCAGCCCCGGGGCAGGGCAGGCAGAGCCGCAGCAGGCTGAAGCGTGCAATCCTGCTGCTCTGAGCGCTTCTCGAGTACTCCAGCACAACAGCTCGTGCACAGAACCTAGGCAGCAGCATGGATAATGGTAAAAAAAGAAGAAAATGTTTGAGAGAGGGCTATCTGTTATTAGTTACTGATTAACAGAGTAATTATCTCCGAGAGGTGATGCCGTCAATTATTCGCGACTGATCTTGTCGCAGGGATTGTTTAGTTTATCTGCATTCGCATGTGAGCTGACAACTCATCGAGCTTCATCAGAGTGGCATGTCATTTTCCAAACCCTTGTCAGCTTAATTAATTACATTCGCTGTAAGAGCCGGTAAAATCTCGTTCACTGCCGGAGATGGATGCGCTAGCTGTTCTGTCGCTGATTAATACAGAGTTTAATTAGGGCTTCATTTCATGCAGATCATTCGCTCATTCAGGCAGCTGTGGACCTTGCCTCTTCATTCTTTAACCTCACGCATGATAAAGAGAGATAGATGTTCAGGGATAGCTGCTAGGTCGTCCTGGTGTCCTACCAAGATCATGGGCGGCTGTACCAGTGTGCTCTGTAAAGGAAGTGCTCACTGAATGCAAATCTGATCCGATCCCTTCTCGCTCGCGGCAAGGCCTACTTAATCCGTATGTATGTATGCCTTGGAGCGAGTTATGGGCCTACGCAGGTACCACGCATGCTACTGTTCCCCTCAAAAAAGAAAACAGATCCTCCCTCCCTACCACTGATCTATCTAATGCCCAGCGCTTTTCATTCAATTTAGAACGTTCTACTAGCTATAGCTACAGAGATGCATACACAGGATGGCAATCTCGATACCAAATTAGTTCGCCAATCATCTTTCTGATGACTGATCTGAACATTGTTTGTTTCTCAGATCAGTGATCCTCAAGCGTCCACGCATCCGTCCGTCGGCAGGTCGCCTGAATTCCTAATCAATCGGGCTGCTGGTCGCTACAGAAAACGCCGGCGGCCTGCAGGGATTATTCGTTGCTGAAACATGTCCGGGACACGGCGCCTCCGCCTGTCTTTCCGCTGTTTGACAAGAGGCATCTCTCCAGTGTATTACGTGTCTCTGCGTGCTGTGCCAACAAATGGAGCGCAGGTAGACTAGCTAGGCACTACTAGCTAGCTACTGAGCTAAAAAGTCGTTTCAGCTTATAAACCAATAGTATTTGCTTCTTACACAAAATCAGATATTTTTATAGTATTTTGGCTTATCAGTTGGCATATAAGTCCTGCTATTCAGCGTTGCTTATAAGCCAGCTGATAAACCAAAATACTGTAGAAACGTCTAATTTTATATAAAAAGCAAATACTATTGGCTTATAAGCCGAAACGGCTTTTTAGCTCAAGCGAACAGGCTCTACAGTGTGTAGGAGCAACATGCTACGACTCATGACTGTTCCATGCTGTAGTGCTGGAGGTCAGACATTATTCCATTTTTCTATTTTTCAGAGCATGCATGCACCATTTCATTCGTGGCAGGGCATAGACACAGCTCTGTTCAACACCTTGCATTCAGCTACCTGACTGCTCTGGCGTCTAGGATATTTTTTTCGTGTTCCTCTTTTCCGGTGTTTTTTCCCCTTTTTTATTTTTTGAAAAGAGTTTTTTCCCCCTTTTTTACTGGATCATTCGAGTGTTGGTGGAGGAACCTTCACACCAGGAGTCCAGGCTAAAAAAGGGGACATATTCTCGCTTTTAAACAAATTAAACTTTGATCACCTCTGTATGAAAACCTGTCATTTTTATATTTAAAATAATTGCTTATGAAAAATATTTCCATAGAAAACCTATTAGGAGACATAAATATTGATATTTTTTTTCTATAAAATAGATCAAACTTGAGAAAATTTGACTACTCTCAAGTCTAGAACTGCATTCTTTTTTGGAAGGAGGGATTAGGTGTTATCCAATAAAACCATTTCCTTTGGGATTTTATGGAATCTGCCATAACTAACAGAGAGGAAACGCACAAAAAGCAGTTAGAGAGTTTGTTTAGAACTAATAAATGCTACAGCAGAAAGGGAAACCCCACAGGAATAAGATAGGTATGTGATGGAAAAATAGAGGAATGAAAAATATAATTCATTTCCTACAGCATCAAGCACCTTTGCTGACATGGTAGATTTCCAATTTTCCATCATTCCGTTATCCGTGGACAAAAAAGAATCAATATTAGTTTCTTACATTAGGTGTTAGGCACCCATATATATAAAACCGAAATCGATTTGGTTCGGATAAAATATTTTTATGCCCCCACCATCAAGGCATAAAAGCCATAAAAAAAATAGTTTGATGATTTATGAGAATATATACCTAAGGAAGATTTATTGGAGGGTGTTTCGTTTTTTTTTTTATAATTTTTTGACAAGGTGATGCCCAAGGCGTAGATGGCGTGGAATGCACCTATATCGTGATTTTTCTTATGCTCTTTAGTTTGCAATGCAATGATGTCAGAACTAAGAAGCCTATTACACCAAAAGTAGCAAATTTCTCGAACGCACAGGCATCCAACTTGCAATGATTATTTATATTATCTTAATATTTAACTGACAAAAGAAACCTCTTCTCAAAGCTAAGAGATTACCATGTTGATTAGAGAACCTGAACCCAAAAATACCATTATACCTATTCCTTTGTCGCCCACCAATTCCGCTGTTTAAAGAAAATGAAGTCAACGATCTTCATAGCACCCTAATGCAATTTTTTTGTAGTTGCCATTCAATTATATTTTAGGTCAAATATAGTAGAAAACTAAGAAGTTTTTTGAAAGGAACGCCTAGAGAAAGGGTGGATAGACGTTCCTAAAATTTAACAACAAACGAAAGTACGAAACTACACAGTGGATCAGCAGGATGCAGAACGTACTTCCGCACAATTCTATGGAATTTTTGCATAATCTCTAGACTGCACGGGCAAGTGAACACCCAAAAGTTCCAAATCTCTAGACTGCACGGGCAACCAGTTTAAACAACTCTATGATGTCAACTTGTGCTGCTTATAATAGAACACAGTTTTTATGTTGTGTTTCGTACGTTTGCATGCATTACAAAAATGGAGGATAAAGTTGTCATCCTAGTTGGATCAATGTTTAGGTAGCGCATGGGCAGGTGTATATTTGCAAGATATGCAAGAGCATTGGGTTGACTTTTTTTTTCACAACGGCTCATTATTAAATATACATGTGCATACACCGCACAGCGCACATGCAGTTTGTTAAACCAGCATTAGAGATCTTCTTCCTGAGATTTATATTCCATTTAAAAATATGTGCTGCCACTGTATTTAATTTCCTTGATGGAAGAAACAGTCAGAGTGGTAATTCAGTATACTGGATACAGTTGTGCGCACCATATATCAGCTTCTTGATCGGTAGATAAACGTCCTGGTTCCAATAATTTGAATTTGAAATGACGAAAATATCTGATGATCTGTTGCACTCTAGATTTAACCTGGTGACATGACGTTAGCAGGGATGCATTCGTTTTTAATCTATGGACATCGTGTCCTTGTTGAAATGAGCAGCTTTTAGCTTGATTGTGAAATGTAAGTGTCATGGGCACTGCTGAATATTCAGATAAGTCGTACGACATGACATCACTTGATCTTGTAAACATCTTAGAACCCATGATCAGTACCATCCAACAGGTTGCCATCAGAAATTGATTTCTTGTTACCCTGCTATTGATGTTATCACACAACTAATTAGTAGTTGGCAGGTTGGAGTCGGAGCTGGCATTTTTCTAAGGAAGGATTCTCCTTGGGACTGCTTGACTGGAAGCACTTTTTGCATTATTTTCCAGTGAAAAATTTTAGCGCTGGCATCTTAAGGCTGCCATCCGGCATCTATCCTCAGATCTTGCAAGCCACCAAGTCTGAAGTACTGAAAGATTTGTTCCTGAAATTCATTGAAGAAGGTACACAAATGATTGTTTTTTTATGAGCAATAGTACGCCTACCAAATGCTTAAAGTTTTAGAAATTGATGATACCTAGAAAGATCTCAAATGATGTGCTCCAGGATTTGGAATTTATGGTTCTGAAAATGGTAGTGAATTTGTGGTTGCTGAATGTGGTTGGTGTGTCATCGATAAAAGCTGTAAAGTTTGTGTACTTGAAAAATCATTGAGAGTTTTCCCATCAGGACTACCTGTTCAAATTTTCGACAAGCATAGTCCCCAAAAGTTACCCGACTGAAATGTACCCTTTTTTATAATGAATTAAAAGTTCAGAAGTTCAAATTGCCAGAAGCAATTTTTAAGCAAAGCTACTGGCAAATAAAAAGAGCAAACAGAAGGTTTTTCTTTTTCTAGGGATCAGCAATTCAGCAGGAGTTGATGAGAGAGTACAGAAGTTTATGTCTGTAGATGAGATAAGAGATGAACAGGGAAAACATTCATGTTCTTGTTGATGCCATTGTTGACCAACTATTCCACTGATTTGCTAAAAGCTTTTTGTACAATCCTCTCTTAAAGATTACTATTACGTTTTGGTTGTCTCCATATATAACTAACTGCTTCTGAACTGAACTTTGAGGTGACATTTTGCTCCTTGTTGCAAGCAATGCAAGACCATCATAAGATGAAATCAGTTCAGAAAGTGTAGTCTTTTATATATATACACATGTATTGAATCAGTTACATGGAAAAGGTTCAGAAGAACCGCGGACTCGATCGACAGCTCTCGGAGTCGGAGGGGGAGCACCAAGAAAAACGCGCAGCGCAGGCATAGTCTCCTTGCAATTCTAAACAAAGCCTCTAATCAACATCTCCGGCCGCAGCCTGTGGTGGTCAATCCGTTTGTGCTTTGCCCTTGTACGGCTTGAGGATCTGGAAGGAGCAGAGCAGGCTGGCGTCGACGTTCATCAGCGCGCCGGCGTTGTTGAACTCGCCGCAGTAGTTGGGCGCCGAGAATATGGTCACCAGCTGCCGGTCGGCGAAGAACTCGTAGCCGTCCTCCACGACCTGTGTGTTTGTTTGTTGCAGGCAATCAATCAATCAGTGGGCATTATTATGGGCTGGTTGTGACATGAGCGACCAAAGTTGTTCACCTGGTGGGCGCGGCAGACGAGGTCGAGGTCGTGCTTGTTCAAGAACTCGGTGACCTTGTCGGCGCCGAAGGTGAAGGAGACGCCGCGGTCGTTGTCGCCCCAGCCGGAGCTGTCGCGGTCGGGGTCGGACCAGAGGAGGTCGCAGAGGAGCCCCTGGTCGGGGACGTCGACGGGGCGTTGGATGTCCCTGATCCGGGCGAGGCTGTCGAGGTCCGGGGAGAGGCCGCCGTGCATGCAGAGGATCTTGTCGTCGATGACGGCGGCGACGGGCAGGCAGTTGAAGCAGTCGGTGAAGAGCTTCCAGAGGCGGACGCTGAAGCGGCGCTTGCACTCGTCGTAGAAGCCGTAGATGCGGTTGATGGAGGCGCACTCGTGGTTGCCCCGCAGCAGGAAGAAGTTGTCCGGGTACCGGACCTTGTACGCCAGCAGCAGGCAGATGGTCTCGATGCTCTGCTTGCCCCGGTCCACGTAGTCGCCCAGGAACAGGTAGTTGGCCGTCGGCGGCAGCCCGCCGTACTCGAACAGCCGCAGCAGATCCGAGAACTGCCCGTGGATGTCACCTGCATTGCATTGCCCGTGGAGGCACGTCGGAATCTGATTAGCAAGCAACAATGGCAGCCGACCGGCGACGAGACGAGAGGGCAACCAACGCATGCTCTGCTCACCGCAGACGTTGATGGGGGCCTCCAGCTCCAGGAGGTTGGGCTGGGAGAGGAAGACCTCCTTGGCGGTGACGCAGAGGTGCCGGATCTCGGCCTCGGTGAGCAGCACCTTCTTCCCCGTCGCCTTGTGCTTCTTGCCGTCCAGCAGCCGCCGTATGAGCTCCTCCACCGTGCCCCCGTCCATGGCGCGCGCGCGCGTACCTACCACCAGCGACGTCGTACGAACGAGCCTCTCTCTTGTCCGATCCTCCTTGGTCCAGCTCCAACCAACGAGCAGGCAGGCAGAGGCAGGCAGCCTTGCACTGCTTCTTGGCCGGGATCGAGAGGGGGACGGACGACGCCGACGACGAGGGTGGGTGGACGGGACGGGGGCCAACGAGAGAAACCCGCGTGTCGGGCTGTGTTCCCTCCCTTTTCGTTGGACGCCGAGCAAACGCTTGGCTTCCCACGACTTGCCAAATCGGGACGGCTGGCGTGGCGACGAGAACAGCGGCTCGCCGGCCGCCGGGGAGAAAGCAATCATCCATCAGGCTCAGAAGTGAAGAAGCTCTGGGCCGAGCCGTTGTTCTGGTTGGACCAGTTGGAGAAGTCACAAACGTGTACACCCCAAACAGGCCCTGAGGTCCACGGCCCAGTTTGGGCTGGGCTCATCACTCAGTTTTGTGCCGCCGGCCTGCCAACAGTTTGGTCCATGTTCGAGAGGACAATTCACGGGCTGAATTCTCGACACCGACACCACCCGGATTCAGCCACGGCTCAATCAGAAATCTCTATCTCTTCTCTACAAATAATCTCTACAAATATTGGTGCGGTAAAAACTCTGGACAATCGCTCTGCCCGCCGCTGCGGCCCGTCGCTCTGCCCGCCGCTGTTTCTGCCGTGTGCGGTGATTTTTCCCACCCCCCCGAATCACGCTCGATGTTTCCTTCCCTGCCTCCCGCTCGATGGCTGCTCCCTTCCTTTCTTTATTCATCTTCGTTTCCTTCCCTGCCTCCCGCTCGATGGCTGCTCCCTTCCTTTCTTTCTTTATTCATTCAAATCCCAGCGTTGCGCCAGCGATCCTTCTCCCTTCCTCATGCAATCCATGGCTGCTCCCTTCCTCACCTGAGCTCGCCCTGACGTGAGCGACGTCGCCCGATCGACGGCCTTCATCGGTCCAGCGTCCGTCGCCTGCCGAGATCGCCAGACGCGAGTTGGCCGTCCATCGCACGCGCCCGTCGCCGTATCGTGCGACCGTCGCCCGTCCATATCGCACCGGCATTATTGAGGTGATTGGAGCACAGGTCAGGAGGAGCATTTGCATCTCGACGTCCACTTAGATTGGAGATTAGGATCTAATTCCTCTCAAGGTAGGTACTGTAACCTTTGGTATTCCTGTCATCAGCTTATTTTCAAAGGAGATTTGTGTTCCATTGCTGAAAACTCAGATATTTACGATGCTTCTCATATTGCTTAGATCAATTGTCTGACGGTGCTTGGCTTTGAGGTCGAACCTGAATGTCTGAATTAGTCACGTATAGGTTCGTAGGATGCATCTTAGAAAGTTCAATTGCTTCATGGTCTGTTTTAATTTATTTTTTTGGGTGCAATTCAATTTTATTGGTCCTGTATATTTGGGTGCAAAATTCAGTGAATTGAATTTCAAGTTTCAGTCCATGTCAGTCTTGCTACTCCATTGCATCTACACCAATAGTGGCTTCAGTCTGATAAAATAATTTTGCACTTTGTTTATAGCATATGGTTGCTTCTTATCATTTGCAACCCAGAACTGCCTTCTTGACTTATAGTCCATTCTCTTGTTGTCAAAACCCAGTATGATCAATCCATCCTCTTCTTGTCAAAACCCATTATGATCAATCCATTCTTTTGCAAAGTGTAGGAACGAGAACGAGAGTTTTCTTTTGACAGCCTAAACATCATAAAACTTGTGAAGCTTTCTCTGTCCAATTGGTTGTTGGTCTGTCCCAGGTAATCAGACACTGTTTCTCAACAACTAATCTGAACATTGATATTTTCTCTATTGTTGTTTCTTATTGCCATCAAGCACAAGCAGTTAGGTTATGAATTTTGTCATTTGCAACAGCAAGCTCAAGCAGATTTCTTTTCAGGTTTCAGGTTGCAAGTAATTTCCTGCTAAGCATTAAGTTTTATCAATGTGCTGAGCATGGGGTTTGGTCATGATTTAATTTAATTGTCCACAAATCTGAGCATATGGGTCTTTTATGCATCAATGTACTGCATCTGCTCTCCATCAGTGGCCGATTACAACTCCAGGCTTGCTACAAGTTTTAGAATAGAGGATTTAGAAATCTAAAATTTGACTATGATTTTATTCTATCATTGGTTTGGTTCTGAACTTCTCTTTCCTATCACATTCATATGTGCAGATTCATAACTCACTTGTAAACAGTTTTGAGTACAGCTAAGGTTCCCATTTGAATTCATATTTCTTGCAAATTGACGCGCACCAGCTATATAGCTCAATGCATACTTTCAAGCCTACGCTTCAGGCATTGCATTGAACCACGCTGTCACTGTGTACAGCAATGAAGCTAGCTGCGCTTGCTATATCCCTTGACCTATTTAGATAGGACAACCTACCCTCAACATTTACGTTACCATTCACAAGCATCAGTATGCAATGGCATCGACCTTAGCTGAGATCTCCATAAATTGTTTTATGTGCTTTCCTACGCCAAATCTGAACATTAGTTTTTTTTTTTCTCTATCTCAAGTTATTTGTTTTTGTAGGTGACAGCTCCATCACATCAGCAGTTGTTTTTGTGAATGTTCTCTCTGCTTCTACACTGAATAGTGAGCCCGCCGCTGTGAACTTAACCTGTTGTGTTTTTTCCTGATGATGGACAGACGGCTAAGCTCAGCATAAATACGTACACGCATACCGAATATATCTTGTTGGTTGTTGGGAGTCCACACCAATTCCTGCCATTCTAGAGGCTCTGGCAAGGTATAGAATGACTCATTAGGAGGTGCATAGATCAACCAAGGACATGGTACATTTAGTAGGAACTAATGGAAGGGTGCAGCTTATAATCTTTCTGCAAACATTGCACTCTTCTCGGCTAAATGAACATAGCAGTTTCTTCTGCAACCAAGCAATGAAATAAGATAAATTGTTTTTATGATAACATTGCACTTCTAGCTACAAAAATGGCTTAACATAATAGCATCCATGCTAACTGTGTGGCTAAAAAGAACTCCGACCATGACATAAGCAGATATCGTGTCATCTTGATATATTAGTAATGAACAGTAATAAGAGCGGCATGTACGTCAAGTGCAGGGCATCTGAGCATGCCACACGAAAAAGATGAGTAAAATTTAAATTCAGTTAATGTGTTTTAAATTCAGGGCATCTGAACAGTAACAAGCCTTTTAAATTTAAATTCAGTTAATGTGTTTCTCCTATACCTAAAAATTTGAACATTAGGGAAAACAAGTGGAATTTATCTGCACAACTGCCACAAATGATTAGTGCTCCTATAATGTATTTTAATTTTTCTTGCACTATATACCTTAAAATATCACTTTGAGAACGATGGAAAGAACTAAGCAAACTGTACCGAATGTACAATTCTAATAAATATGACTCAATAAAAATTCTAAAATATGATAGGAAATACAAGCTGATAAATTAGATAATATTGGGATATATTCTTACAGGTAGTGTGATGGACACGCCAAGCCCAAATCGTGATTGTCGAGTAGCTTTCGGGGGACCTTACAAATACAATGCATGGAGGTATTATAACCTATAAAAACATCTCTACTTAATAACATCCGATCATTTGGTAAAGAGGATGGTGTTGAAAAAAAAAAGACACCTCGAGCTTTATTTTTATGATGATGATCCCGTCCTCGAGCATCGTATGAGAAAGTGTCGTGAGCAATGCGCCCGAGAAAGATAGAGAAGTTATAGAGCGGCTGGTAAATATATTTAAAGGGGAATCCCTACTCTCAACAGCTAAGGAGTATGGGACATGTTGAGAACCTCGAGGATTTCGGATCGAGTTGAACCTTGACCGGTGGCTCGACCCGGAGAAGATATAACGCACCACTAGCATCAGAGGTGGTGGCCGCTGGGTCGGGGGGAGTGAGCCTCTAGGCCGGTTTAAGTATAGTGTAGTCCTGCAAGGGAAGGATCGGTCTATACATGGTATCCGCTCATATAATGCGTGCTATGACCCCTTGTCATACCCGCTATTCGCGCAAAAGGGCGAGCTTGGGTGGCACAATGAGATTCCAAAAGTGGGTGTGACTAAGGCTCAAGTTGATCGAGCTCGAGAAATTCGCAAAAAGCGTCTTTGAGAGGGGTGGCAATGATGATGGAGGTAACGGCAATGATGATGGAGGTAATGGCAATGATGATGGAGGCAACTTGATCTATTTTTAATAATAATACAATATAAACTCTTTCCTGTCTGTTCTCATGATCTTGATTCAAGCGATGTCACCATGCAGAACCCCTTGGGAATATGTGTGTCTCCATGCGTGACTACTACTGCTATAAGTTCTAGATCTTTGCCAAGGATATTTAATCCAATTCTATTTGGCAAGCGTCTTTTTCAGCAGCGATTTGTCGTGGACACCTACATCAAGATTGAGAGCTCATGTTTAGACTATATCAGGAACAATCAGGATACATTGAGGGCTGACCTATACCAAGGCCTGGTGGATAGTTTGCATTCGGGTGAAGGATCTGCCGAGAATGTCGGAAGGCGTACTGTGTTGTCGTCGTCATTCATTGGAGGGCCTCGTGACATGAGGCGCCGGTACATGGATGCTATGGCTCTCGTGTGAAAGTATGATAAACTTGATATCTTCCTCACAATGACATGCAACCCTAACTAGGATGAGATCAAGAATAAACTTTATCCAGGCCAGGCACCGGGGGACCGTCGGATCTCGTCACATGAGTCTTCTGAGTAAAATTAGAGGCGATGAGGACAATGTTGATGGAGAAAGATATACTTAGCAAGGTGAAGGCCTATGTATATGTAGTGGAGTTCCAGAAGAGGGGCTTGCCGCATACACACTTCTTGCTAATAATGGAACGAAAGTACAAGCTCATATGTCCTGAGCAATGTGACAGGATTATCAGTGCAGAGCTGCCAAACAAGAAGAAGTACCCTGAGCTCTGCAAGATGGTCACCAAGCATATAATGCATGGTCCCTGCGGATATCTTAAACCATCTTGTCCGTGCACAGCTGGTCGCCCTTCATGCAAGAACCGTTACCGCGCTCTTTCGTGATTCAACATCACAAGGAAAGGATTCATACCCCATCTACCAGCGACACAATGATGGACGCATGGAGAAAATTCGAGGCCATTACCTCGACAATCAATGGGTCGTGCCTTACAACCCTTGCCTGCTACGTACCTTCAACTGCCATATAAATGTTGAGGCCTGCGGTAGCATTAAATCGATAAAGTATCTATTCAAGTACATACTAGAAATGCACGCGGCGTTGCCGCTTAGGGCCTGTATCTCATTGTCATAGTTGGAAATTATCATTTGTGGATGATGTATATGTTAAGCATGTTTTTTTTATTTTGCTGTTTATATTTTTTGAGTCCTATAAAGATTGATCGAAACTCTCTTTTTTAATTAATTTATTACTTGAGCATGGAATAATATTTTTTGGAACATTTGAAATTTATATAAACTTTTTTAGAGGTTGTGAATATCACATAGGATCCACAAACCAAATTTTACAATTTTAAGATTAATATTTTAATGTGTAGAAATCATGGAAGTTTTATTTATTAATTAAAAGAGGTTATTCTAAATCAATCCAAATTTCATTATTTTACAAGTTTCATATTTTTTCTATATAGAGTATATCATGGAGAGGCTACGTAAAAAATTTTATGATTTTAGGAGTTGTATTTATTTTTGTATGAAATAAATAAAATTAGCATATCATAGAAAATAATGAAAGACACAAAAAAGAGGAAGACTATTTGGGCCGAATCTAGCCAAATCCGGTGTTTTGTTGCGTAGTTTTTCTGGTATGTATTTTGAATAACTATGTTGTTTAAGTAAGATATTATCTTAGGTATCGGAAGGAATTTTTTTGGCTATATTTATTGTAGAGAAAGAAATGTTTGAAGTATTTTTTAAGAGGGAGGAGCATTTTATGAGTAAATAGGAGTTTTTTGTAATAATGAATAATTTTATTATGTTTAGATTGTAGTGCTCGTTGTGTAGAGTACAACAAACTTGGTTTGGTGTTTTTCTGATTTTTATTTGATTTGTTATGATTTTAACAAAATTTTAGCCGGTTTATACAAATAATAAATTCAGCAAAATAGAAAAACAGAGTTGGGCCGTATTGAGCCCACCGAGCCTCAAATATCGACCACAAAAGGGCCCAACCAGGGTGAATCCGGCCCAGGGAAAGGCCCATTCATGGGGAGTGGCCTGGTTGGACCAGCAGTTCATTTGCCTAAATTTGGAGGGCTTTTTGCAAGATTTTTTGTGAGAGGAGCATTTGCGGGTTCTATTATGAAAAGCTTCGAGGGCATTTTTGCAAAATGACCGAGAGAAGCCCGACTCTGAAACCGATCGGACGACAGGAAAAAGCCGGCGGCGTGGCCACTCTCACATGCCTTCTTTTTGTTGCAACTTTCGTTTATAACAGATACAAGGGACATGACAGGCCTCCGTGGTGATGAGGGGGTCCGATAAAGTAGATAATAAAGGAAAAATTGATGAGATCAAGCGTTATAGAGATGCTCGGTGGGTGACACCTTTAAGCGTTGTGGAGGATTTATGGCTTTGACTTGAGCAAGAACCATCCACCAGTATAGCAGCTACAACTTCATCTACTCAACATGCACATAGTGTCATTTCATAAGCGGGATAAGGTTGAACGGATCGTTAATAAGCCAGGTGATGAGTGAACATATTTCTAACTGGAACGAGGATATCTTCAAATGGAAATTCTTTCGTGAAAAAATATTCCAGATAACATAGATGGGTAACTAACTTATAGTGATCATCGCTTGCAATTATAACATTCATCATTCAAATATTTCTTTATATTCTTGACGGTGAACCTTGCCGTAGATACTCGAGTGGATATCTTATTCGCAAAGATATGTCTCAAGCGTGGAATCATCCTAAAGGCGCACATATTTATACGGTAAGTATAACATCAATCGCTTTTAAGTTTTTGTGGTATATTTTTCAAGACACGCATTGTTAGCCATGTTACGGACACTAATCTATTTACATATATACTCGGGATGGTGTGGAGATGCGAATGAACTTATTTGTGGATTTATTGGCGCATCTAAAAAAAAAAATAGTTATCGGAGATATCTTCCGTCGATGTAAAGCATTATCTTAGGCGTATCACAGAAAAGTCTATATCGTAGAGAATGTGAGATGCGATACCATTGTTATGTGGCTGTAATAATTTCCACGATATTTATCTTTACGACTAAATGTCACTCTAGCAACGGTATTTAAATTTATGGTATTGTTATCTTATCGTGCAATCTAGGTGTTGTTAGATAAAAAATTAATGTCCCGTAGCAACGCACGGGCACGTTACCTAATACAACAAATGCTCGGAGCGAGTGACCCTCCGACACGCGGCCTGGCCCAACGGCCGGGCCTAGCCACGCCGATATGCCTACCATCCCTTTTTTATCTTTTTGGTTTTTTCTGTTTGTGCGGCTGTTTCTTTAATTTTATTTCTTTTTTGTTTTATTTACTTTTTTTATCCATTGCATATTTTATATTTTTATGCTTCTTTTTTTATTTGTAAACTTTTTGTTTCAATATTCCTTTTAGTCCTCCATTTGTTTATTTTTTTATTTTTAAATTTTTTTGTTTTTTTAGTTACATGAGTTATAAGTTTTTTTTTAAAAAAAGATTGTTGTCAATTTTAGTTTTATTTATTTTTGATAATTTTAGTTTTAGAGTTGTTACATTCACTTCCTAGTTATTTTAGTTTCAGTTTTTATGTTTCATTTTTTTGTTCATTGTATCAACTTTAGTTTCAATTTGTATTTGTCATTTTTCATTCTTGTTTTATTGATGTCAATTTCAGTTATATTTTATATTTAGGCATGTGTTTGATTGGCTTATTTGTAATTCAGAACTTGGCACACCAAACATTCTTAGCGTCATGGCCCACATGTCATAGATTCATTTACTTGCCAAAGCTTGCAACAAGTGTGGTGCCTTTTTTTTCTCCCTACAATTTCTCTGGTGACCACTGTTTGCTAAAAGTGAGGCATGACAAGTTTTGGCATGAACCAAACAGGCCTCCCACAAAGCTAGAATGTTTATTGTAATCTATCTCAGTTTAAGTTTTATGTTTCATTTCTTTGTTTTTCAGTGTTTTTGCTTTAGTTTTTAGTTTTTTTTTGTTAATTTCAATTCTATTTTTTGTTGTCAATTTTAGTTTAATTTTTTGATAGCTGTTGCAATGGTTCAATTATTCCTTTTAGGTTCAAATGCCTTCCTAAACTGTGCATATTAACTGTTCTTCAATATTTCTTGCTTTTAAATGTTTTATTTTTTGTTTCATTGTTTCTTTTAGTTTCATATTTATGCCCCTGGTTGGCATTTAGTCATATTTTTTTGGCTTTTGCTATGGATTGCATAGTAACTTGCTCTCCCAGCTGGCAACTAATGTAATTCTTGTTTTAATATTTGTTCGTGTTTAAGCTAGACGATAAGCCAAGACTAATGATTTTAGCTGATTTGCTAGAGAGAAAAATACTATTTGAATGACTAATAAAGTTGGCTAATAAGACAGGTGAACACGCCCCCCAAGTTGCAGATTGTTTTCTTTTTGGACCCCTAGTTTTGTTCTTTTAATAAATTCTCCTACTTGGTAGCTAGTTTGCATTATTTTTACATAAATTATTACTTGTTTTCCAATATATAAGTTGCAACAAACTTTCACTAGCAATTAGATCCATATAATTTTCTCTTAAAATACTATAATATAGGGCTTCTACCTTTATATAACAATTTTATTATATTAATATAATAGTAACAATGTGCATACTATGTAAAAACTCTAGTATATTTTTAGAGTAGCAAAATTTTGTATTACATAGTGATAGCTCATTTAATAATTCTCTTAGCATTTATTTACACATAAATTGCTACCAAAGTAAAATTCTTTAAAACATATGCATGTAGGGTCTATTGCAATACTTTAGACCATTGCATCAGGGCTGGGGTAAATTCTACTATAGTGAGCCCTTCTTATCTATGATGAATTATTAAATCATCATTGTGTTACAAATGTGACACGACAAAAATAATGACAAGAATTTTGTTCTAACTTTTGTCACAGTTGTTTTTCAATGACGATATTGGCATTTCCTATGACAAAAATGATTCATCTTAGAAGTGGATTTTTCTAGTGCCTATAAGTTTCAAAATAGGTGTGAAGTAGAAGAAAACGAAAAGAAAGAAGGGTCAAATGAGGGGAAAAAAGAAAGAGGAGGAGAGGTGGATGAAGCTCTCCTATGTTGTTTTTGAATAAAAACCTCTCCTATGTTGTTAGGTTGCATTTGCCAAGAAACTGAAAAAGGCTTTTTTAATGAAGAAAAATCATATTTGACGTCAGCATTTCATTATTGTTCCAACTAAATAAACAATTTAGGTTTGGAATCACGATTCTGCTCCTCCCTCCCTCCTCCCTCGAACCAACATGGAAACTAGTGCACATGACTTCTCTTTGCCTTACCACTAGCTAGATTCTGACCTTTATTGCTTTGTGACGTGGAGCATTATCATACTATTTCTACTCTCCATACATTAGTTCCTCATGCGATATAGGATCATATGCATTTGCATATAGGGGGCTATAGGGCATGGTGCAGCGCGTGCACTATTCCGACAGTTTATTGTATGTGAGATCCATTAGTAACGAATCAGCCGGCGCCTTTTGAATTAACAAAACCTGACCCAAAGCTGTTGTCTTTTGCAGGTTACCCTAGCATGCGTGCTCCAGTAGTGCAGCTTTGCATATTTTAATTTGGTCCATCTTTTGTCCCTTTTATCTTTGGCGTATGCTCGATGGGTCACTGACATTATGGGCGCAATTAAATCTGCTGATCAATGCACAGGTCAGGTTCAAATAGGTACGCTGATGTATGGGTCATGGAGTAAAATACGTACTACGTACAATGCTATTATTAAGTACACACTATAGACAAACAAGTGATTTGAAAACACTAAAAGTGCATGCTTTGCACACCGGGTTTGAGATTATAAAATCACAGGCTTTTCACTAATATAAACAAACCAACAGGGCAGGTATCTTTAGTCGTCCTGATGACTGCCATTCCAAATAAAAAGCGATTGATGGCACATGCGTGGGGTAGACAGATACATGGACGACGTGTCTTACGCAGCTGCAGTACGCCATTTTATTAGTACTTCCCCGTTCCGATTTATTGGTCATTTTGATATTTTTACATACACAACTTTTATTATATATCTAGATATATTGTCTATCTATACTAATAATAGGTGCATAGCAAAAGGTACCTACTAGAAAACCAAAACGACCTATAATATTAATTTTCAACAACACTTGCACAAAGCTAAAATTCAAATGAAATCTTCTCATCACCTCCTTACTTTGTTGTGTAGAGAGGACATGGTCTACTTTGTGATTTTGATGATTGGAAAGACAGCAAAATCAATAGGAATATATACAGGCTTATTATTAGCTCCTAGAGATGCAACAAGTGTGCAAAAGTCTGAACAAAGAACAGAAGATAATAATGAACACACTGGAGATCGATGATGGATCGATGATTGCATAATTGAATATGCCTGACAATTGAGAGTTAGTTTGATGATAAAAAAATTAAGGCATGATCATTTGTGGATGGTTCAGGTGATTGAGGAGAAAAGGCATTGACAATTACCAGGGTTCTTGAAGCTACCGAGTACCGGATAGTATGGTGGTAAGTTTAATAAATCAGACAATTTGGAGTTGATCCAACGATGAAATTAAAGAGAAGAGACGCTATGTAAACTAAACTCTGATCCATTTGATGTACAAAATTTGCAACAGAAAAATGACGTAGTAGAGTTTGCAATGGTTAATTCAGCGGCTATCACTGACCGTATGGTTTAGTGATACCAAAAATATAGCACCACAACTTTCATTAATGCAATTTATGCCAAACTTTGCCAAGGGCTAGTTTTTGCTAGAGGTGCTATAAATACCCCATTCTACCGAGCATTTGCAAGGTGTTTTAGTTGAAGCACAAAGAAGATAGTACATAACAAGTGTAGAACACTTCATCCACATTATGAGAGCTTAAAGTTTTTATCTAAGGCTTAGGTGTAGGTGCTTAATTATTGCATGATCTATAGCTTGCTTGGGCCTCACATTGAGAGTTTGTGAGGCAGTGTTTTGTGCAACTAGTAGTGTAATCTTGGTGTGCCGGACCCTTGGAGTCTTAGGTGACTGGAAATATTGCCAACTCTCTAAGTTTGGTGTGGAGTGCACGACGGAGATACTATTTACAGGAGACGAGGAGGCCACTTTTTGTGGGGAGAAGTGCTCTATAGCGTGCATGTAATCTTTGTGTGTTCGGGGGAGTCATTGGCAAAGAAGGTGAGTGTCTTGGGAGCTGTTTGATTCGATGTTTTATACTCGTCATCCGTTCATAGCCTGAAGGGTCACGTTGTTTTCTGTTTGGAAAGACAACTCCGTAATCGATTGCCCCTGCACCACTGTCGCCCCCGCACGCTTTGTTCTCACCAGCTCGCATCCTCCCCTGTTGTCACGCCATCCTGCTCCTGTCGCCACTCCTCTCAAGGTGGCACCTCCCACGCCGAGTTGCCAGCGGCCATGCCACCACGCCCATACCCTATAAGTGCCCGCAGGCCGTCGCAGCGGAGGCCTCAGAGAAAAAACCCAGCGGCCGCAGTCCCCACGTTCATGCCTGAGGTCCCCAGCGTGGCGCCAGCCCTGGAGACGAGGCGCACGAGGCCCCGTCCCCGCCTCGGCCAAGAAGAAGTCATCTTCCAATGGCAAGAGGAAAGGAAGAGAAAAGGTGAACGGAAAGCATTCCCACTCCCGCAGCGAACCAAACAAATGGCATTAACTGTTCCCATGTAACTGCAGCTGATTACATTACCTTTCCCTTAGCCACCGCTGAACCAAACAATACCTTGGTGGTTTGAGGTGTGCTTGATGTATTTGATTGCTGGAGCCTAGATGGCGATGTGATCAGGACAAGGCTTGGTGGCCGGTATGATAACTCATGTGGAGCTATAACTTAGACAAAGGGTTGCCCTTAGCTACTGATACCACCCGCGCCTTGGAAGTTTGCACTTCATCACCTGATCTTTACTTTATTTATTCTTCGGCTTGTTCTGTGCATTTACCATTCCTAGAGTAGCTGAATTAATTAGAGCTGAATTAATTAGGCTATTTGATAGGATTGTGATAGGTTGCAAATCCATATTTGGGGCAGGGGTGTTAAGTAGAGACACTAGTTAAATATAGAAGAGAATCTTGGTAGATAGTTGTTTTTTAACTAATAATGTAGAATCAATGTTGGAATCCTAGGTTAGAAATTTTTTTAATAATTCAATTCACCTCTCCGTACCTCAGTTCACAACTAGACTTTTGTTATAATCTTCATTCCTTTCATATATCATATACAAATGCACACATACTAAAATTGGAACACCAGTCTCATGGACACTCATATCGTCTATATTCCTCCACTCTAGCCATGCGACCGCTTCACCAAGGATTGAAAACTAGGATAGTCTCGGATGACCATTCCTAGATCTTGGACCCTACCAGCTCACTTCTGAGTTTTGATCGACAAATATAATGCAACGCCCCGCTAGCCAGGTCTCCTACATAATAACTCACTCTCACCTTGAGATGACGATTTTCACTACTACGACATATATAAACGATCAGAATCCTAACTAGAGACGTTTTGCAACCACATAGAACTAAGTTTATTTATGTAGAAATGAATATTTGTAGGGATAGGTGCACATAATAACCAGCCCTGGAAAGTTCAGATGAACAATGATGAGCTGAATGCAAGCTTTCTATGACTGATTTAGCTTGATCCTAATTAACTTACACCATCATCATAAAAGATAATGATGGCCATACCTTCAATGAGACACAATCTTCAAGCAATAAATCCAAAATTTAGAAGTTATTCTAGTTCTTAAAAACTTTGGACTGAGCATTACTGTACCTCTCTCTGAGCTTGCAATAATAGTGAAATCTTTCCTGCATGTTTATATATCAATAATATATATGCTTGTGTACTGGATGTATACATCTATCTATATACTGTAATAATACAACTTACTTTCTACATTAAAAAAAACACCTCTTGGTGCAGGGTATATGTGTGGTACGGATGGTAGGGTCATCATAAAGTACAACTCCGCTCATCCAGGTTACTTACTCATAGCAATTTATTTTTTTACCTTCATCAGAATTCAGAATCGCCACAGGTCGTCTGAGATGAATGTATGATCATCGTCACTCTCAATCATACCCTGTGCGGCATCTTCAGTCGGCGGCATCACCGGGTGAGGGGACCCGTACATGAAATCATCCAAGGCCGGAACAATATCAGCACTGGTCCCCACTGAGGACGCCGGCGGCATCGACGGCAATGCATCCATGAAAGACCAATCAAGCGTCTCGTCGCCACCGCAGACGGCAGCGCCAGCTCCGGTACTGTAGCAAGTGGACGGCATTGACAAGGTCGTCCTGTCACTGCTTGCTCCTCCGGCGGGCGAGGCAGCTGGCAGCCACGCCGACGACGACGCCGGCGGTGCGGCTGGCGGACTAGGCAGCTGGTTAGCGTGCCTCGCAGCTTCTGCCTGTATCTGCTCAGGCGTCAGCAGCGCGCCAGGGATGTGCCGGACGTTGGGCGGGGACTCGGGGAAGTTGAGCGACCCGGCCCGGGAGCCGCGGAGGCAGACGGCGGCGGCGTCGAACGCCCGCGCGGCCTTCTCCGCTGACGAGTAGGATCCCAACCAGACCCTCTCGCGGCTGTTGGGCATCCGGATCTCCGACACCCACCGGCCCCATTTCCGCAGGCGCACGCCCTTGTAGCGCCGCTCCGCCGGCAGCCGCGGCGATCCCTCGCCGTCGCTGCGGCTTGCTCCGGAGCCATCGTCCATGGATCGTGATGTGTGTGTATGGAAGGGCGACTTGCTTGCCAAGCTTAACTACTTAGCTTGTGATTGAGTGGAAGAAGCTTGGACCAGGCGACAGAGAGATTTATAGTATGCATGATGGAACGCGGAATAGATGACTTAACCATCCGTGTGGTAGATGGAGACATTGGATAGCAAACACGAAGGTAATGGTGAATGGTCAACCCCAACCCCGCCATGGCGCCATGGGAGGGGAGGAAGGAGGTTGATGGGAGTTTCAGTATCAGATAGTTTGGTACAGAGACTAGAATATTGTTGTCCACAGCCTCTCAATATGTCAATGGACGCGACTTTGACGAGCACGTTGTGAAAATGGAAGTGCTCATCAGCTGATGCAATTAATAATTGATAGCATGCAGCATGCTGCTTTATACTGTTCAATTGTCCTAGCTGATTCGATTAGTGTAGCGCCGCGACGCGACGATATTTCAGATCTCATCATCTGATTAAGGCAGATCTCTAGGCAGATGGAGTATAGTATTATTATATTATACCCAATGCCGCGCCTATAGGACTGTATTTATTTAAATTTGCGCATATCTAATGAGAAGTGCATGTTGATGGTCTGTGAATTGCGAGCATACCATGCATGTGAGCTTCCTGAGCTCGATCTAATACATAGAGGGCACATGTCGAAATCGGAGGCTTTGCTTAGTGAAGGTTTGATGGTTTTGGACTCAAAATCGTAGGTGGTGTGGTTTCTGGATTTGGACCTCAAAATTTGTGGGAGGATCTTGAGGCGACGAGTGGCGTTGTTGGCGAGCTTGCGTCGAGGCAAATCAGCTTCGTAAAGGGCTTTTGACCATCTTATGCACGAAAAACAAATTGGACCATTTCGCCTCCTATGGCTGAGTGGTTCTAGTCTAAACCTAAGGTCATTATTGGAAATATGTAATAGCCCTATAAATAAAGAAAGTGATTGCCCAATAGCTATCTCCTCCACCCCATGTTAATTATATCCTTAGGGTTAGCCAAGTGCTTCATGTTTAATAAAGATTATGATAGATAGGGGTGACTTTTCTCTTAGATTAGTGTATCATCTGAAGTTTGAGAATGTTCGGAGAGGCTAGCTAGCCTGACGTGATAGATGGATTCATGTGCTTATTAAAACTTTTGATTTCACTTGAGCATGTGTGCTAGGAAATTACATGATAAAACATGACTTTGCGGACTATGAAGTTTATGTTAAAATTTGATACCCTTGGTTAGGTGCGGCAGCCCTCGGATCTTTGAAGAATGTTACGAGTACAACACAAAGCTTGCACCATATCAAGACTACACAAACGAATCCCGTAGGAAATCCTAGATGACGATGTTGAAACAACCATGTCAAGATTAAGATTTCGCAAAAATCGATGCAAATTGTATATGCATAACTCTAGAAGTATGCAGTGATTGTTGCTCCCTCATAGCCCTCTATTTGACCCTGTAGGACCCTTTAATTCTTGCCCTCTGAATCTAGTACAATAGAACTGTCTACCATAATCCACTTGAGAGCTCCCAATTTGTCCATACAAGTCTTAGATGAGACCCTTATGTGGACTTGCACTACTACATTATGCTTATTTGAGGAGATCGATTTTGGTTTTTCGAAGCGGGCATGACAACCATCTCGGTTCAAAGGTCTGCGTGAATCAGTTTTTTTCGAGCCAGTCCAAGCGCCTACATGTGAAAATGGATTTCAAAAAAAAAAATAAATAAAAACCCACAACAGAGCCTACCGAGCCCATCCACGGCCCACCGAAGTACTGAACCCATCCACAGCATTGTCATGTGCCATCCTCCTCATCGTGCTAGAGCTTGAGCCCTCATCAGATATGTCGTTGGAGATGGCCTCCATGCCATCGAGAGAGGGGCTGAGAGTGGCTCTCCAGAGACTGAGGGGCCTGGTACCCACCGCCGCGCTAGAGGAGCGAGGGAGCTGGGCTGGTGCCAAATTTTCCATTGGAGGAGGAGACAGGCCGCCGCCAGATCTACTACCAGAGGAAGAGGGAGCCGGGTCGCTGCCAAATCTTCTGTTGGAGAGGTGGGAGCCGGGCTGCTGCCTGATCTGCTGCCGGAGGAGGAGGGGGCTAGTCCCCTCATACCGCGGCGGAGAAGGAGGGGGGGCCTGGCCCCGCGAGCAGTGCTGGATGAGGAAGGGGTTGGGCTACCGTCAGAGCGCGCGCCGGAGGAGGAGAGGGCTAGTCCCACGCGCCGTGCTGGAGGAGGTGGGGATCGGCCTCTGCGAGTAGCACTGGAGGAGGGAGCCTGCGAGAGAGAGCGAGAGAGACGACAACTGAGGGAGGAAGAAATGAGAGAGTTGGAGAGGTGAGTGAAACCCTAAATCTTGTATATATACAAGGATGATAGGTGGATTGATAAAAAAAATTTACAAGATTTTTTGGTGTCTAGCTCCTTCAGGATCTATAAGAAAGAAAAGCTACTTAATTGAAAAGTCAAATATAACATTGCAAGTAGAATTTTCATTTCAAAACTACAAAATCTATAATGCCAAATCCAAGCAAAATGGATAGTGCTTAATGTTTAGCTTCTGCATAAATGATTACAAGGGATTTTCGGTGGTCACTGGATCCTTCCATTTTTGGATTAATAAGAGAAGAGGAAAGGCAGCAAAAAAAAAAAAAAATGCGTGACTCAGTGTAATATATAGTCACGCTAATCAAGATGGCATGTATGACCCAACCCCATGCCAGGTGGGTGGTAATACCATAGCGTGACAAAAGTCATTTGTCATACCATATATACATCTTGTCGTGTAAAAGAACTACAGTACTTTCTGAAAAATTAATTTGACACGTGTTAGCTATGGTATACCACCCAGCTGGCATGGGGTTGGGTCGTCACACATGCCATCTTCGTTGGATTATGGTCTAGATAGTCCAGCATTATGCTGGACCACATACCATAGCACATTAGTGTAAAACATATTAAATAACTAATCAGTGCAACCTTTTTGTTGTTCATCTCTGGTGTTTGTGTCCATAAAGCAACACTTGGCATCTGTGGGTGCTAATTAAATTAAAACATAGTGGCGGCTGGAGCAAACCCTAGCTAAATTGACTGGCCCTGTGACACCAGCTGGAAAGTGTGTTCTTCGATGTCTAGAAAATGATAATTTCAGACATGTTTCCTAGTATTGTCTAATTAAAGAAAGTACGACCTAATGTTACACGGGGTACTTTCTAGTTGTTAAATTAAGTCGTTTTCATCTTCTAATAAGCTACGACATGCAGTCCGGTCTCTTGTGAAATGGAGTGGGTGTCACAAGAGAGCTCATGTGGTTCTTGCCTAACCTTTCATATATATTTAAATCGACTTTAGCCTGAACACCCAGTAAACTAAAGTCAAACAGACTTCTGTACTATCACTACTACACGATGGACTTTTAATCCCAGGCCTCAAGCCCCTTTAACCGGGGTTAAAGGTGGTTTATTCTGCAAAAAAAATGCAGTGCTAGGATTCGAACTTAGACCATCCATTTTAGTCCTAGTTTGCACGCACTAACCATTTAAACCCCACCACGTATGTGACATGCAAGAGATACACTTTCCTTTTAGAATCACTCTGGAAGCACCTTTAGTCCCGGTTTGAGACACAAACCAGGACTAAAGGTCCCTTTAGTCCGGTTTCGTGTCTGGTATTACCAACCGGGACTAAAGGTTAAGGACCTTTAGTCCGTGTTGGTAACACGAACCGGGACTAATGGAGACCTTTTAGTCCCGGTTGGTAATACCAACTGGGACTAAATCATTTTTAGTCCCAAACGCAAAATTTACGGGGACTAAAGCTCATTTGCCGCATTGACGAAAGGTCCTTTTTATAGTAGTATATCTATAAATAACGGAGAATGAAGTAGTTTATCTTTAACACGTAGTGAAGTACTCCCTCTGTTTTGAATTATTTCTAAATATGTATTTGTATATCTTTTGTTATGCATCTAGATATATTGTATATCTAGATGTATAATAAAAGCTATATACTTAAAAAACTCAAAACAACGAACTAACAATTTGAAACACAGGGAGCACCAGCAGTAGTCTATAGAAGAAAAAAGAAAAAAATTGAATTGCATCAAAAAATTTATACAAAAGGTATCCTACATAAATTTGAAAAGATATGTTGTGGTTAGCATCACCTAGTCTTTGCGAAAGGATTTGTAGCCTAGTAATTATGACCCTTAGTAGCACCTCAAGCCTAGATTTAACTCTTTGTGGGAGCGAATATTTTAGGATTTAATAGTATTGTGCTTTCGTTGGTAAGTAATGTTCCCGCCGACAACGTAGTGCCTGTGGATTTCGAGGATTTGTTGGCCCAATCTTCGAAGATACTCATAACGTCGAGTACAATTTACATGAGTGCGTTCGTAGAGGCGAGAGTGTGTATGCGTTGCGAGCATCCGTATGCTATGCAATTCCAAAAAACATCGCCTACTTTTTGTCTGCTAAGGGCAGCAGGCCCATGGCCAACACTAAAACCATCATGGGCAGACGCCAAGTCCTGATAACTTTTGTCTGCTAAGGGCAGCAGGTCCATGGCCAACACTAAAACCATCATGGGCAGACGCCAAGTCCTGATAGTCCCTATCTACCCTACTAGATTTTATTGAAAATTACTCGTACTAGTTAGATTTAGAAAGTTCAAATTAAAAAGTCCAACATTCTAAAGTATTTCAGTCCTCAAACTATTCCTTCTGTCAGCCGGTGATCGCTTGTGCTTGCTATCCGCTAGGTCTAAAATATGTCATAGATTATACTATATTGAATGTGAGATATTTTTGCTAGACATACCCCGGATTTAATTGGTTCGCCACTAAAACCATGTTTCTGCAACTGCAATATCAAGACACTGTCCCTAGGAATTATAGCACAAAATCCAGTATTTCTTCGGGTGGGACATTAACAAATTTTAGTCATTTATCCATACTCTCTCCCTCACGTGGTATTCTCTCCCATTCGCATATGTCTCTTCTATATTCACGTCACAGCCACCAGCGTCCCCGAGCTCGATCTGTGGCCTGGCACGCGGCAAGCGGCAGGTGGTGTGCGGCCACTGCGTGCGTGGAAGGGGGCAAGTGTGGTGCAGACTGCAGAGGGTGTCTCTGTGGCGAGCTAAAGGTCACAGGCAGTGGTTTGGTTGGTGGGTGGCTTCCCCACGGATCGCCCCTAATACGAAAAATGTTCCTTGTTCACAAGTAGACTCAATTTCTCAAATAAGAGACCGTTTCCTCTTTCTTCATCCTGCTCGTTTTTATGATATTTGTTCATTTACTCTTCTTCCACGTTATCAAAGTGCTAACATATAGCAGGATAATAGCTACCACGAGAAATCATCCATCCGGCACATTTATGAGTGAAAACGGATCAGATATTGATACAAGATAGATATTGTGGATACCAACTCGCATTCAGATATCCATTTAATTAACTTCCTTGTCTATAACTATAAATATCCATCCGAATGATTTTAGTGCAACAGTTCTTGTAATGAGATACTGAAATATGATAAGTATACTAAGGTCTTCCCCAACACAGACGGCCATTGTGTCTTCGGCATCGAACGAAGCGTAGACATCGAGACTTAGAAAACCGTTTATTATGTTTTTCTCTCTTTCTTCAATAAATACAGTGCCACATCAGCAAAACTCAATAAATAAGGGAGTAATAAATAGCCATAGAAACTATAGTAGAGTCTGCATTGGGAGTGCCCTCATGCCCTATACATAAACTCTATACATATATATGTCCAATAATAAATGGACATCACTGGTCATATTAACTACATATAAATTAATAAATCAGCAATCACATTAATTATGTGTGCATTATTACTATTTGAGATAAAATATGGGCTACTAATTAGTAATTACTCATAGACACTAGCTAATTAAATAGTTTCAATCTTTTTGAAGTTGAATGCCAACTATTTAAAAACTATATTCCTAAAACGAAAAAAGAACTATTCAAAAAAAATACATTACATATAAATGTCCTATTTATTCAAATTAACATAATTATCCAAACTAACTTGAAATGTCCTTGGTTAAAAAGAACATGATTTTTTAATACATATCAAATTAAATCAGATACATAAAAATATAATTGAAAACAGTTTCAAATAAATATGAATGTCCATGTTACAAGTTTTAACAGATTTCTATGTGTGAATTTCCACCCCTAGGCGAATGGGAACTGATGACCTAAGTGTACACCGAGGGAATTAGGCAAGACAGCCAATTCATGATGGTTGCAATATCACAAGAAAAAATGTATGCATATTAATCTACTTAAAGTGTTGTTGATGGCTCCATGCATGGAGACAGGTTGCCATTGAACTAATAATAGTCAACTAGAGTCTAGAGGATGAATTCTTTTTGACGGAAGTTAGAGGATGAATTCTCAGTGGGGGCAGTTGTGTTTAGATACACACTTGAATCTAGCAATGTATGAAGGGGTGCATGCAAAATCCAGTCAACCCTGAGAAAAAGTGCCCGGCAGTGCTGCCTACGTCGGCATGCATGGTTCATGCGCGACAGCAAAAAGTTATGTCTCCCACTTCAATTTAATTGTCAATCTTTAGGAAACACACACGTTTGCAGGTAGTATACTCCCTCGGTTTGTTTTTACATACTCTAGCAGTCTATGTATATGCGGATGAAATATTAACTAATTTTTTTAAAAAAATTATCCCAACACACTCTTGGATTGTTGATGTGGATGGGAAGACAGCCAAACAAACCCTATCAGCGGTGACTGTTTGTGGCCAAAGGTGTTGAAATGTTGTTCTGGCAAACCAATGCATGTAACTAGCTGCCTACGCAACAACTGGCACAAGGCCATAAATACTTCGCATCATATAGAGAAAACTTTTGATAATTAATTTAGTTTGATTGACAGGGTTAACAATTGTGCCTAGCAAAAGGCAGTTCATATAGGACACATGTTAATTTAGTTGGCTCCTGATCGACTAGAGCTGCCTGGCCTAATAGATAGCGATTTATTCCTGATCGCTCCCCCGTTAAAGCCATCTTTTGAATTTTATTGTTAAAAAAACGATATAATCAATTTATCATAAGTAAATTTGTGTCTTTTCTAATAGTATCCAGATCTAAAACACTTGAAATTTTCTATGATTAACGATCGATATAAGTAAATTAAAGAGAAGCAACACTAGTCCATAAAATATTTGTACTGACAACAGAAAACTCATATGTACTAGCAGCGATTTTTTTGGCCAGTGTGAAATGCCAATGAAAATAAAAATTTCAACATGTGTTAGTTTAAGAACCACCAATATAAACGCAAATTTTCATGAGCGTACCATTAGTATTGGCATTACCTTATAACACCCATCAATGTAAATGATTTCTTTTTTTTTTATGATCTTACTCTAAAGCATGTATTTCACTAAGCATAAGTAAAGCTTTTTAAAGGCTAAAAAAAATGACTCACACATCATCTTAAAGATTACCTGCAAAACCCCACAGACACAAACGAACAACAAAACATGAGGAGTGACCCTCCATCTGAAAACCCTAACTGACTATGCCTGCAAAATAAAAATACATTCACGCAAGGCTGCCAATAGAACCATGGTGGCAAAACATTTGCATTGATTTCATAGGCTGCAAATGATTTCAAGACAATAAAAACCGGGTGTTTCTCGACGGGCCCCACCCAACTGCTGGCGTGCTTGTGAGTCATGGTCATCTCCAAAGCTCGCTGGTGCTAGGACGGAACCCATGCTCGCAAACTGAACAACACGAGGGCAGCAGGGACATGGGAAAACTCAAGAGAAGGGAGATTACAAGATAGATTAGTGCGCATCGCTGCGCTCATTTTAGCTTTGAACATATTATTTTGGTTATAAAATATATTAGAAAAGCTTGGTGACTCCTGCAGTCCAGTTCCACCGTGGAACACATAATAAGGTGCAAAGAAGAGAGAAAAAAATAGAATATGTGCAATACATTGGATCAAGGGTGCTAATTTATTACTTGTAAGAACTTTTGGCTTATTTAAGCACTCGGTGCATGGAATAAAAAAAGGAACACACACGTCAGTAGTTCACTTGGCTGGTAAATGGTATCATTCATGCTAGTCCCACTAGCTAATACAAAAAAGAAAGTCTTCTAGGGTTTTATACACAGATTAATTTTTTTTAAATTTGAATAAGTCTGTAGACAATATTAACAATATTTGTATATCTAAATGAGCTTATAAAAATATATTCAACTAATAATCTAATAATACTTATTATGCATTGTAAATATTAATAGTCTCTTGTATATATTTTGCCAAAGCTAAAATATCTAATTTTTTGACAGTCTATAGAACCAAAAGAGTAACTAATAGAAAATAGTATTAAGTCCCTTGTTAGAATTTTATATTAGTTGGCTAAAATGTTGAAGCAGTTTGAGCTAAATAAATAAATCATCATATCATGTAGGTAGTATTAAAATTTGCACAACGAAGTTGTAGACCAGCCAGAGCTTTTTTTTTGATTGATTTATTTATTTATTTATGGGTTGCCTGCAAGGCACGTAATCAAATGTGGAAGACACTGGCAGGTACGATCAGAGGCCGCCGCTAATAAGATGAAACTGGAATCGTCCACAACCCTTTCAGCCAACGCTCCGTTTGAATCGCCCCGCCTGCAGTTACAGCGGCGCCGACAGGTGGGCCATCCACAGCCGGTGAGCCCCACGACCCCTGTACTCGCCCGCATCGCGGCATCGGAACTCAGCTGTCTCTCAGTAAGTTCCCGCATCTCGTGCCCGCCGCCGCCGCTCACCCTGGCCTCACGAACGACCGGCGACTCACTCCTATTGCGCCCCCAACACCCCTCCAGCCATTCACGCGGAACCCTCCTCAACATCCACTACTCCTTGGACGCTTCTCCCTTGCCTCTAGCCACCGAGAACCTAACTCTAGCCTCCCAATGTGTCGGCAGACATGGATGTGGAGGGAGGAGGACAAGGTCCATCCTCCAGCTGTTGCTGCTGCACACCGATGAGGAGTAGCGCGCGGCCACGTGCATGATTGGATCCAATCATCCAAGTCAAGGTAATGGGCATGCGATGGGGCGCATTTGTTCTCTGGAGGAGGAAGCTATTTCTTCACGCACCAGCCTGCTGAACTCACGGCAATATGTTCGTGCAGGTAAACCTCTGATGAAATGCCGTAGGCAGTCTTGTAGTTCTTGTTGCTAATCGGCGGGGAGAGAAAAGTGGATGCTGCAGTTAAACGAGTACATAAACGTTGCCATGGGGTCTCTTGATGCTACTTCTCTATCAAGGATGTCAGTTATAGATTCGAGCCTAGGCAATTTGGCTATTTCTCTGCCGTTTCTCAACTTCCTTCCTCTGTTGCCGCCCTGGATCAAAAGATTTCAAATCCATTTTTGATCCTCAGTAGCAAGAACAGAGTATTTCAACTATGCCTTTTCTCCGTTCTCTTTGCTGTTTTCCCCCCTAATATGTATTTTTCCACAATAACTTTGACATTTTACTGTGTTCAGAATTCGATTCTTGTGTGCGAGGTTGATGTGAATTGTCTCAATCATTTTCCTTTGCTCAATAGTAGCCTCTGCAAAATTATGAACAAATAGAAGCTCCAATTCATACTGAACAAAGCCAAACCCAGACAAGGTGTGTCACTCATTCAGATCCATGCAAACGAGTTTTGGCCAAAGTAGCAGTATCATTCCAGCATCCAGCATCTCAGAATTTAGAAACTGTAACCTAGGAGTCTGATAAATTTGGTTGGACCCAAAGATTGAAATTTGCACAAGTAGAGTTTAGAAAAAGAAAAGCAAAAAAAAAAAAAAAAGGACGCACAAGTGCTAATTAAAAGAGTAGCTTCTTTCTCTGGCTAGACAGAAAGCAGTCTATCAGACCTCTTGTTTGGCGTTTGTGAGTGTCAGCGATAAATTAATGGATATGTAATGGGAATACACAAGATACATGTGAACACATGGCAAGGGGAGAACAACAATACCGAAGATTTATAGCAACAAGTGCTGATACTGATGACCAACCATTGCTTGTATAGGACATTTGTAGACATCAAACCAACTTAAGGCATCCCTTCTCATTAGTCATGTCAAAATCTGCACATGTCTAATAAAAATGACGTTTAATGCAGCAATCCTGAGTAACATCTCAATTCAACTATTGACAAGTTGGCCATGTGAACGGAACTTCACAAAATTGCAGGTGAGTGACCACAACTCCAGAACAAGGTTGAACTTGGATAAGTATGATTTTGGTACTATAAAACTGGAAATTGACTAATCAATTTGTGTGCGTGCATGCAGATGGCCACGGGTTCTCACCTTTTTGAACTTCTCAGTAGCGAGATGCCAAAGAAAGCCCCGTCCTTGCTAATAATTGAGAGAACTGGAAATTTTCTTTCATTGATCAGTTTAGAATTTAGATGGCACTCCATGTTTCGTCTAGCCCATGAATATTAAATTACATACAGAGTGATATGTACTTATGTTTTGGCAGTGCTTAACTATATTTTTATTTTTGTTCTTCCTGTTCTTACTCTGTAGGTAGACACTCACAGGAATTTTAAGTGAAAAATTGCAAATAGCACTTTGTCGCTAGCATCAATCTTTTTACCTTGGCTGGCTTCAAAACCAACGTTAGATAGCTCACATTGCACTGAGACATCTAATTGACCAAACATAGTTCTTCATGCACTACAAAAAAGAAAAATCCATTTGTGACGGTGGTTTTATATTATGATATAGTTATGTGAATTATGACATTAGTTATGTAAATTTGAATAAGTATATGTATTATGACAAAATTCAAAAGAAGATTTATATTTTATGACATAATTCATGTTTTATGACAAAACTCAAGTCATAACTAATGTAATGACATAAACTATAGCATAATTAATGTCAGAAAACCATACAAATTTTTATGTCAAAAACCACCAATTTCTTGTAGTGAATTAAAGTGATGCTTGTGTCTCTTTTGACTCAAAACTTGTTAGATACAATGTGGTTTAGAAATCTCAAAATTGTTTCTTGCTTTAAAAGTTTTCTTTCTTCTAATTTTTTTACAGTCTATAGAACCAAAAAGGCTAGTGTAGACCTTAAATATGAACAAAATAGTACCGAGGCCCAATTCTGTTAGAATTTTATATTAGTTGGCTACAAAATGTTGATGGCAGTTTGAGCTAAATAAATAAATGCTCATCAAATCGGTTCTCTCCAGAGAGAAAGTCGAGGCGATTAAAATTTGGTCTTCCTCACAACGGAAGTTGGATAGTATATATTCTCTACTAGAGTAGTTTTAGATTTATTTATTTTTTTATTTCATGGCGATGGTGGCCTGCAAGGCATGACAGTATAATCAAAGGTTTGGCAAGACACTGGCTTTTTGTGGCTTCTTTGAGTTACGCTTGTCAATGGAGGCCGCCGACTATATCATGTGATAGACCTCGGTGTAAATGGTGAAGTGTTCACAAGAGTTTCGCCAGGGACGAACCGAGGTGTTCTTGGAATTTGCCTTTTGCCCCCGGGTTGGTGAGGCAATCTGCACGGCCAGGATTTGCCGGCTTGGGGCCCGTGCAATACACCATTGGTGTGTTCTTCATGTTTTAAACGTCAATCCGGAAATCGGCCATGAGGCACTGGGACCCGGCAAGGCCTGTCAAGTCAAAGTTGTAATTTTTCTTTTTCCGTTTGTGGGGATTGGATGCCGCATCAATAAAATCCCCCGCCAAAAAAAAAAAAACCTGCTGCGCTACGAGCGATGAGCGGTGGGCGGTGCCGCGTGTCCGGAGCAATTCGACGCGTTCGTGCCGCCCATGTACTACTGCAGCGGCCCCTTCTCGTGCTAAGCCGACGGCCTACTCGCAGGTGACATTCAGGCTGCAATTTCTTTTCTGAAGAGATAGAAGAGAGGTGAATCAGATTTGTTTTAGACTGAATCCTTCATCGGTACCACAGTAGCATATGCCATGGTAAGAGTAGCAGCTGAGAGCCTTTCTGGAAAAAAAGATGAAGAAAATCATGTTGATTATGGATGTGAAATCATGTTGTATCATATTAATGATTCTAAAAGTATTGTAATCTTTAGTTGATTATGGATGTGAAAAGCCAATAGGTTTGGTATGTGCTAGTGTTTATATGTCTTTCGATTCAGTATCATGGACATGGCAATATATGAGCATATAAATCATCGAACAAATTTTTAAGAATAATTTTTGCACAATTGACCGAAAAAGACAACAACAGCAAATAACCCTGTTGTCAATTCCAATCTGGCGAAACCTTGCAAGACCCGTGTCGGGGGCCAAACTACCGGCCTGCTAAGGGCCTGACTAAGTTACCTCACAATCGATCATTAAGACCGCGCTTTGGCCCGCCGAAAGGCCGAGGCCACGGCTCGTCGTGCCACCCCGCGACAAGCACGGCCCAGCGGGCCACGGTGATAAGGCCGCGAGCCGCACCATGCAACTCCGCGCTGGGGTCGGAGCCACGACCCCCGGGGCGCGCGGTTCGCAAGACCCTTCGGGCTGGCACAAAGGCCTTGGGGCCACGACCCTGGAGGACGCGACCGCACGACCCCCCGCACTTGCCTTCGCCCCGAAGCCGTCTCTAGCTTGCGGCAGAGGACCGAGCGGTGACACTGAGGTCAAGATTCCTATACAGAGGGGTCATCGCACGTCTACTCCGTCCGTGCCCCGCGCAGGGCATGGACAGGCGCTCTTTGACCACACTGTTGGTCAGAGCAGGGCGTGGGGCGCCATTTAACCATGCTGTGGACTCAAGCAGGGCATGGCGCACCATGTGGACGGACGAATCGTCTATCACGGCCCATACACGCACCGTACGCCACTGTTACGCCTAACCTTGTACGACGCAGGGTCATAATCAACTGCTCACCCTTATCGTCCGATGTAAGGGCATGGGAAGACACTCCGGCGACGCGACAACACCGACGAACAGTTCATGACGACGTAGTCAAAGGCAGAAAGAAGACGCCCCGACCCCGAAGGAGGCAGACGAGTCACTCCACCGCCGTCATTTTTTCTTTCTTCTTTTCCTTCCTTTGCACAACACGCCCACTCCTCCTCTGCGGAGCCTATGTAAGGCTACCCCCTCCCTTCATCTATAAAAGGGAGGGTGAGCCACCTTTCAGACAACAAGCCATCGATCATCCTAATCTGAAAACCACCACAGTCACCACGATATTGGCACTACGCTCAATCACAGAGACTTGGGAGCCTCTCCCTCTTTCGAACCGTTTGTAACCCCTACTACGAACTGCCGCTAAGTAACACAACCCGCTTAGACTTGACGTAGGGTCTCTCGCCTGAACCAGTATACTTCTCTATGTCCTCTTAGCGAATCATTCGGGTATAAACGCGTATCTATAAATTTACTAGTTGGTGCTTACTCGAAACACTGACAACCCGGCCGGTTCAGGATGTAGAGACTTTGCTATCAATAAAAATTATATTGTTTCAACGAGAAAGATTTATGGGCTATTAACACATCATGGACATCGTGGACCCAATTCGATTACATTCTTCCTTCCAATTTCCTCGGAATCAAGGAGTGACGGCAACCTTGGTGCCGCTCTGTGAGAGAGAGAGGAATATTGGAGAAGGAAATCTAGTACCGTTTGGAGAGTTTGAGATCGACAGAAATCCAGGTGAGTGGACAGAGGGAACAAACATCATGTGAAAGTTTGGTTTTAATATAAATAACTATGTTTGGTTTCTAATAAAAATAGATGAGCAACGTTTGGTGAAAATCTTTGTTTTTCAGAGAAACGTTAATGGTTCAATGACACGTAATATTATACTTATTTTTATTTTGACATTTACAAGAAAAAAATAAAAAGCACTACATACCAGACGAACGGGTGAAGGACGGATTGAAAGTGGATGGAATAAATGTCAACCTGTCTGGCATCATCAGCCCTGAAATTTAGCATATATGATCATCATGCTCTAGAAGTGAGAAATGGGCAAAAATCAAAAAGAAAAAGGGACCACAAACCAAGCGGCTGAAGAAACGTGGAAAAAAAGGGGAACAGAGAAACCCAAAAATTTAGAGATGGAAAAAACACAAAAGCAAAAAAGATCAGAGAAATATAAACGCATGGGGATATAGGAAATTGAAGCGCAAAACCCAGAACAGAAAGAACACGGACGGAGGTAGAACAAATGAAAAAAAGGAACTTTTAAAAAAACTGGATAAATAAAAGAACTTGCAGATAAGAGATTTCGGAATAAAAAAACAAAAATGGAGTTCTGAATAAAAAACGGAAACAGAGAACAATAGTGGAGCAGCAGGTTTATTGGGCAACAAGGAGAAACAGACGAAAAATTAATAATGGATAACTGCAGGGGGGGGTCCAGATTCTCTGCATTCCTTCAGTAAAGGCACAGGTGACTTTAGGCATGCCCGATGCCATCCATTCAAGATCCGACGGCTGCTGGACATCTCTGCTCTCCTAGTGCTAGATTGCACAGCCCAAACGAGAATCTGCAGCCCAGCCCAGGTCCACTTCAACAGAGGACGCAGAACAGAGAACACACATGCATTTTACAGAGCAGTGCAGTATACTGTAATGATTTCACTTAAATATATTTTTAACAGTACCATGCTAATAGATAATCTCCACAAATAACCACCAGTACAACATATAAAAATCAATATTTATAATCTCCACTCAAGCATTCAATTAGCACGCAAATGCTCATCAATCATCCCAAAAGAACGAAATGCCCTGCCATGAGACAGCAACTACTAATTTGAAGGCTTAAGCCAATATTGAAGAGCAGCGTCATTAATTTCACTAGGACTCTGCAAAGGCAAATGAAAGTTAGGAAAAAAAAAGAGATATTGACACTACCTAAAATTGAAAAGGAGCAATACTGAACGTACCATTATCAAATCTGTGTAGCTAGTGAATACAAAGGAATTCTGCTCCTCATTAGTACTATCCAACACTTGAGTTTCTACATCACCATCATGCAATTCATGCTGAAAAAAAAATTCAAATATTATTTTTTAGCAAGAAGTAATAAATTAAGAAACCATATTCCAAGGTTTTTGGAACATACATTAGAATTATGTGGCACTTTTTTTTGTACTTTTTGTCTTGTCAAGCCAACTTGGATGTCTTTTTGAACTTCTTGGTTGAATGTCTTTTTTCTTCAAGCGTGCAGCACTAAGCAATTCTTCATTTTGCTGAGCATTAGGTTGGACACTATATGTATCAGACAAGACACTTGTAGCTGCACTGAATTTGTCCTGTAGTTTTTTAGCAAGACAATCAAGTGCATTGTCTACTAAAATGCAACATTCTGGATCACTTGCAGCTGGATATGCCAAAGTAAGAAATTTTTTAGACATAAACTTGTAGCGAAGCATAGCATCTAACTTTGGGTCTTCAATTATGCTCTTTCCTTTGTTGTCTTGGATAGTTCCATACTTTGCTTCCCTTGTTCAACGCTTCAGCACATAATGGTTAGGCAATAACTTGATGTTCATCAAGTCAGAACTTTCAAAGCATGGCTACATAATACACCAGTCCTTGCAAACTGCCCATAATTACATGAAGCTTTTTGTTCTGAAGGATCACCAACAACTACACGTTCTATTTCAGAACTTAAATCACCATCAGACCTCACAATTGCAACAGCATATGTGTTATTTTCTTCCAATGCTCTAGTGCATGCAGCCATGGATCTTTCATATTCAGCTTGGAATGCTTCAAATATTGGGGGAGTGTAAAGTTTGCTAGCTTGCACTAGCATAGGTGTCCTCATTCTTAATCTAGGTAGCTTTTTTCTAGCTTCAAATTCTTCATCTAATTCCTTGTTTCTTTTTCCTTGCACCGCCCTTTCAAAATGCTTTAGGAATCGGATGATGTCTAAATCAGATTTCAGGTGGTCTTTTAAATCACTATTAAAACTCTCACTTAACTGTGTGCTTCTCATTCCCAATGTAAAAACATCCCTCATGTGACATTCGACCCATTTTTCCTTGAACTTGTAGATGCTATCTAGCCAGGATGTCTTTTTCTCGTCCACCTTATTTCTCATCATGGTAAATACTTCTTCAAAGGCCAACTTGTCCTCGATATTATACATGCAGGCACTAAAATCTGAGAGGATATGGGATTCTTTGTCTTCTTCCTTTTTCTTGTTACATAAGTGCTTGACGGCATTTTGCATTATGTGATAGGTGCACAATCCATGCCATGCTTCTGTGAATACCACCTTAATAGCTTTTCCCATTTGTGTCTTGATCAAGTAAATATAGTTTTAGGCTGTTTTCCATTGTGTGCAGCTAGAAAAGCCTCAAATAACCATTTGAAAAGAGGCACATGTTTCATCAAATAGAAGAGCAGCTCCAAAAATGACAGTCTCCCTGAACTGATTGAATCCAACAAATACACCGAAAGGCCTATATTCTTTGTTTGTGCCAAAAGTAGTGTCAAATGTCACTACATCACCAAAATGAGCATAATCAATCAACATCTTAGCATCAGCCCAAAATATATTGGTTATGTGTTCTTCTCGCATCTAATTGCACGAGATAATGGAAAGAAGGATTCTCGGACATCTTGTCTTGAAAATACTT